>JAHPZR010031322.1:0-22500 GCA_019787425.1 Platygyra sinensis
CGAAATTCAATTAAAAATCACTCACTCACTTGTTAGACAATTAATTTATGCATTAAACATGGATTAAACACGTTTTCCCCATATCTCCCCCTTTCCGACCAGTTTGCCTCATTGTTCATGCCATTGTGTCAGTGCACGTGGGGGGAGGTACAAAGGCGAGAATATGTCCAACTATACTTGGACAGATTCAAAATGGCGTCCTGTCCCTGTGAAGCGTGATGGCTTTTTGTTTCCAAAGCTGATCAAAACATACCTTTGTGGAGTCAGAAATGGAAAGGAAATATGCTACAGGATACTTGACCGCAGAGAAATGGACGTGTAAGTCCTAAAAGTGACGATAACATGAACGACTGAAGGATTCGTGCATGAAGACCCAAACTGACATGCACTGCTAATAAACGTCTTGTCCGTTTGAAGCGTGGTAGTTCTTTGATCCCAAACTTGATCGGAACCTACCTTTGTGGAGCCAAAAATGGAAAGAAAACTTGCTACAGAATACTCGACTGAAGAGAAATCGGCGTCAAAGTCCTAGAAGGGACGATAATATGAACGGTTCGTGCATGAAGATCCTTTACATAAGACGACCGCGATCATGAAATAAGCTTACTGCAAATTGGTTAGCGTTAAACTTTGTTGATTTTTTGTTACACCCACGACCACGAAAATTTCGAAATGTGCGGTGTTTTGAATTGAAATAACGGACTATAAGCTCCTCAGCTACTATAGGTCCTCTCGAAACTTTTAGCCACAGGAATTGACCGGCCACAGTATAGAAAACAGTAAACTTATGTTGAAATGAACGCTTTATCATCATCTGGGACAAACGGTAAGCCTTCCTCCTCCTATCGTATCGCATTTTGTGTAAAACGTGCAACATATAATTGAATAATAAGCACACTTTGAGATAATTTTCGCCATTCGTTCGGAAAGTTTTGGGAAAACGTCACATGCCTGCATATTACACATGATGTTGACAAACGTATATAATTTCTTCTTGTTGCTGTCATCATACTTGAAGCAATTTTGGGAGGTACATTATGATTGTCATACAATATTTCAGCAGACTGATGCCGTGTTTAGACTTACACGGTTTACCTAGGTACCAGATTTACTTTACCAAGGTAAACATTTTGCGTGTGTAAACGCCAACTGATACTTTGGTAAATGCCGCAGAAGACAAAGGAAATTTAACCAGGTAAAAGTTGTAATTACCCTGTGATCAGGCATGCTTACAGTTGGTACCCAAGGTCGAGATGACAGATATATCCGCTTGTGGCGGGGTAATATTTCGCTTCCCGCGGTGAGCAGATCGTTTGATTGTCATGTTTTCGACAAAGCGTTTCGTTCTATCGTGGAGGTAACGATTGGATCGACTTTCTTATGCGAACAATCCGTAAGGTAAAAACTGAAATGTAAACACAGCATTAATTAATATAGAAATCTTCTAATAAAAGCGCTGTGAAGTAGCAATTAGCAATACCATCTGGACTTTTTTGTCTGTTTGCTTTTTACCCTGACAGGGTAACAGTCTGTTAAAAAATGTATTACAATATTTTAAATGCAAGTATTGTAGAAAAGAAAATCATTTCATAGATCTCCAACTTCAGTTTTAAGCAACTCATTATTTTTGCAATGCCCCCCCCCCCAGGGGGGGATTAATCCAGAAAAAAAAATTGGGAGGGGGTGTCGTGCAGCCTGCTTCCCAAATCCCTTACCCTAGCTATAGCTATGTACAAAATCTGCAATATTCCCTACCCTATTTATGACCTGACCAAATATTTGAAACCCCATTTATGACCAAAATCCTGTTTCTGACCAGCATTATAATAAGTTCCCTAGATCAGACCAATGTGAAATTACCATAAACATAATTTGTGAAAGGCTTTTGTTGATTTTCTTTTCAATAATTATGAAAAAGTGGCTTCATAAAAACATACCCATATCAAGGTTAGAGTGCAAAAACCATACCCTTTTTATGACAAAGATGGCCAAAATCAGCTAAAATTTGTACCCTATTTATGACCAAAACAGCTGAAAAACTATCCTCTTTGGGGCCGCACATACCTATACATACATACATACTTACTTACTTTATTTGGTGTCTTATACATCGCACATCGACATTAGTCCTTATAAGGGAGTGCCCCCCCCCCCCCCCGGGGGGGTGTCATGCATTCTAACATTTTCTTATTTGAAGTAACTAACATCACTGGTCTGCTCTGTAATCCCTGATTGATTATCATAAATTGGTTAACAGCCCCACATACATTCTTTTCACTATATAATATCACAAGTTAGCTGGTGATTTTACCAAATCCATGAATTATATACTTCTCAGGAAGCTTAGTGCAACAGGCAAGATTTTAAAATTCTGCCAAACTCAATGACAACATAATGCTTCAATATCCGAAAAAAAAGCAGTTATGTACCAGGGCCGGGTTGCTCAAAGCCCGATTAAGCTAACCCAGGATTAGCGAGAATTTTGATTTGCGTTTTGTAACTTTTCGATGAGGTTTTCTGTTTATTCTGTTCGTCCTTCAGTTTTTAACTTGACTAAGCTCAAACTACACAAAACGTCAGCAGTAAAAAACGGTTTTACACAAGAAAAACAAATACTCTGTTTAACTTTTAATCCTGGGTTAGCGTTAATCGGCTTTCGAACAACCCGGCCCTGAATTGTAAATCACAACAATTACAACCTCTGAACAACAAAATATTTAATAATTACATTATTTTATTGAAAAGATTCCCTCTAAAAGAACTGTGTAGTTCATTGTAATATTTTTAATGACCTGATCTCTACCATGAAAAAAGCATTTCCTATGCTTTGTGCCCGCTCCCCCTCTGTCCACTCCTACCACTTTTACCTTTCGATCATTGGGCCTTATTATTTCAATATTTAAAACTGGATGATGTGGAATGACAAAGTGAAAACAAATATTTTTTGGCGACATTAACATACTAGCCTGCGTTGCAGCCGGGTCTGTCTGCGACGCAGGCTATAACTTACCAGTTTCAAAATGTTTCTTCAACAATAACAGCCTCTTTTAAAAAAAAATAAATAATAGTATTTCACATGTCTCTACTACAACAATAGCGTCTTGTCCAAAAAAATGAAACTATTTGTCTACCACACTTAATGGTATCAATTGAAACAATCATTAACAGACAAACATACCAAAAAATCCATTTTCCAGGAAAAAAACGCCTATTTGCAAAGATCAGTGGACTGACTATTTTCTGTTGTTTACAATGTTCTTGATTTCGAAAAAATGTCAATTTCCTTTCTGAATAATAACAATAACAATCTTTTCCTCAACAGGAAGTCTCTTTTTTTGAACTAAGTCAATCCCTTACAAACATAACAATAATTGTGCCGGCACGTATAGCCTACAAACAAAGGTATAAACTTTGCAAAGATCGCCAGATCGCAGGTTACTCAAGGGTGCAATCAATTCATACCATGAGGTTGCTCTAAGGAGCCTTTGATATCAGATCGTGAGAATCGAAAGATGTGCACGTGGAAATTGTAGGAGCAGAAATCTAACTAATAAATTCTGTACTGGTACGGATTATATGTCTCAAGAATGTCGACAGACCGTGCCCAGGAAAGATGTGGAAATTGTCCGTCGCAATGTGTGAAAATACTCAAGCTTTAGCCTAAGTTCGTGTTTAGATGTAAAGGAATAGATGCAACATATATGAAATTAGAGTGTTCTACTGTTTCCGTTTGTTTAAATTATTCTACAAGAAATGTCAGGCCTGTCAAAATATCCACTTTCGTATAAAGGTGTTTCCAAAAACATTTCCTATCACTTTTCATCGACAGCGCCTTGACTTATAAGCGTAGAAGGCTGTGTGTCTCCTGTCTATATATAGCATTCCTGTATATTTAACAAATTATTCCAGAATATTCACCGAGCCTGAGGGGAATAACTGTTTTAGTATAATTTCAGAGCTGAACAACAGAGAATAACGGATTAAGACAAAAAAAAACAAAGACGGCCGCGGAAGGAGAAGTCAAAGTCGCACACATACAAGGCAAGCATACAAAAATATGGCGGAGAAATTGAACCTCGTGCGTTTATTGTTTTTCCCATCACACTTCGCGACGAAACCAAATACGTTTAAGGGGGGAGGGGTGGTGTCAGTTCCTTCATTTCTTATCCTCAACACATACAAGTATGTAGCCGTAGAGTTTCTATAATAAGCTTACATGTACATCAATTGTGAATCAGTTTACTCATCGAGTTCAGCAGTAAAACAGACAAGCGAAACATTACAAAAAAAATAAATAATCCGGTACCTTTGTTTTATCTCTGTTGACTTCATTCATAGTTGTCATCATCGTCTCAAAAAGAGTAACTTTATTTTGGAGAAAAACAGATTTTGATCAATCGATCTGACTTGCTGGCGATCAACTAACCACGGCATTTACGATTCTTAAAGGGACACAGTCAGCTGGTGCACATGCGCATTACATACCATTCCATAGCTGATTTGCATATAACATAGACGCGATAAATATTGTTTTTAACCAGATATGATAAAAATAATATCGTAGGATGAGCAAAAGGACGCTCAAAAACCGGTTTTTCAGTAAACGATTAAAAATCAAGCAAAACACTGCGGAAAATGAAGCGGATTTCTAGATGAAGTTTGATTTCAGGTTGAGGTAAACTTTTTTCAAAGTGAGAAAAACTAGTGTCCAGGTCAGCGCAGTCACAAAGCTGACTGTGTCCCTTTAACTGCTTTGAATACGAGTTCTTGAAAGGTTTTTGGTCCGAGGGCCACAGCAGTCATTTTGAAAATTTTCCATCCTATGAAATATCCTGGACTTACAGTAATGTCTTCCAAATAGATGAAAAATTCATTCACAATTATCCGCCACGTTTACTTACCGAGATGGCAAAGGTGGCGAGCTCAGTAGCCAGGCCTCGAAAATGTTATATAAACCGCCTGGAGCGGATTATATTTAACAATCAGATTATGAGCCCGAATAAGAGAGCGAATAATCTAATTGTTTTAATGATGTGAATTATATGGAATAATTCATATTTGAACTGCGGTTATAGATGCTATGAAGAATGATCATCGCCGCAATTGGAAAGAAGAAGCCTGAAAAAAACCAGGGCTTCAACGGGATTCGAACCCTTGACCTCCGCGATACCGGTGCGATGCTCTACCAACTGAGCCATGAAGCCACACATTGGGAACGAGGTCAATTTATTGAGTTCATATCACCCGTGAGGAATGAAATGATGCGAAGTATATGAAATAATTCATATTTGAACTGCGGTTATAGATGCAAGTGAAGAATGATCATCGCAGTTAATTTTCCAATTTAAGCAATTGGAAAGAAGAAGCCTGAAAAAAACCAGGGCTTCTTCTTTCCAATTGCTTAAATTGGAAAATTAACTGCGATGATCATTCTTCACTTGCTAATTGTTTTAGTATAAATCTACTAGTCGTTCAAAACTTAATCTAAATCCTCTTCTGAACACTTCGAAAACGCCAAAAAACGGCCGTCATTTTGTTAACAAGTGCACACTGTTACTCTACTCACTATCTTTCACAGAATAGATAGTGAGTAGCGTAGCCAATCAGAGAACGGCATTCGTGATAGAACGCTAGTAGATTTGTGCTAAAGCGTTATATAAGAAACCGCTCGACCAATCAGATTGCTGGAAACCTCTTTGTTCAGCCCTGAAATTATACTTATATTGTATATCACATAAGAAAACAACTTTCCTCTTTTCAGGTACAAAGAAACTGCAGATGAGCTCCATCGGATAACAAATCCAGAAAAGTACCACAAGTATTTACGACCTTATCACGAAGGTACAAAGTCAGGTCGAGTGTTGCTAGCTATGTAACAGAGTGTTTTGTTTCATGTAAACAGTCTAATTTTTTGTCTTTAAAGGCATCCCAGTTAATGTGACTGTTAGATTGACGGTGATACAATTTGTAGCGGTCAGAGAGATGAGCGAGGTAAGAACGACTTATGTGGTCTTATATCATGCATTTCCTGTGCTTCTTTTAAAAGTAACTAACAACAAATCGCGCAATTTCGTGAAATTTCTACGCCATAAAAATGAAGCAGACAGGTTGAAAATGTCAGAATCAAAGTATTTACACTGATGGGGCGCCTTTTATTTGAGTGTTAGCATTCAGTTGGTTTTGTTCTTTTAAGCTACAGGATTGGTAAGAAAAAAAGCTTGCGCCACTTTCTCATCCAATCATATGCAGCTCAAAAACCAAGTGCGACTTGCTTGCTCGCTCCCACGCTCTGCGTCCGTTCAAGTAGTTTCAAGTTTTGATAGGTTTATTGGATTGTTTGTGTCCTTTGTTATCGGTCAGAGTTCTTTTACGACACTCCAATGAAAGCTCTCAATGTATATAGTGTTATAACTCAGATAAATGTACTGCATGATGTTTAACAGGCAACCAAAAATGCTGCTAAGTCCTCTACCGCATTACGGGCGAAATTCTACTAGTCACAAACAAACGAAAAAAAACAGAAACAAAATGCCTGTAAAATAAACCTTAAAGACATTAGCAGTTTTGGTCCATCTCGATCAGCACGTCAGCACATCACAGTTAGTACTGGAAGGATACCGTAGAATTCCGAAAGTAACGGCCCCCTTTACTTTCGAATTTTGCGAGTAAAAGGGGCCGCTACTTTCGGGTAGCCGTTATTTTCGGGGTAAAAAACGTTTGTAACCGCTGGAAACGGTCTCAGACAAAGAGGGCGCGTATTATGAAATTTAAAAGTTCCATGTTTAGATGTAAAGGAATAGATGCAACATATGTGAAATTAGAGTGTTCTACGGTTTCCGCTTGTTTTAATTATTCTACAAGAAATGTCAGGCCTGTCAAAATATCCACTTTCATGCCCAAACCGTTTCTTTAAACGTTCTTTAGTCAAGCATGTGCATGTGCTCCAAGATAATCTGAGAATTTTTACAAGTTCTAGTTTTCTTATCTGTATACATTGAAAGATAGTCGCGGTTTCATGACAAACGTTATTGTTTTTCTTGTTTAAGTTACTTCCCAAAGAAGAGATATTATTTGTGTTTCTCTCTTTCCAGTTGAATATGTCATGGTGCTTCTTAAGATCGCTCTGTAAGCCGACGGAAAGTAATGCTTGAAGTGAACATCACACACAGCAGTCACAACAGTGTTTTGTGACCGTTTTGGGGTAATTTTTTAAGATGCCTTTAATTTCGGGGGGCCGTTACTTTCGGGTAGCCGTTACTTTCGGAATTCTGCGGTATCACAAAAGACAAATAACTCAAGGAAATAGAGATAACGTTATTATAAACTGGATAATTGGATAATGCAAATAAGATTTTTCATTGGCTTTGCCATCGTGGTATATAAGCCATATGCCATGCTTTTATTGTAAGCGCACGCGTTATTCTTGGAGGCGTTTAAATTGTTGTTTTAGTTCAGTTTTCTTTATTTTGTGGATGTTTTTTTTAATAAGAAAATTCTATTTTGTCGATTTATTTCAAAAGGAATTTTCACTGGACTTGGTTCTCTGGCAACAGTGGAAGGATCCACGGTTAAACCATTCTTTGAATTATACATTAACATTGCCTGCTGACTCCAAGAAGCTGATATGGCTTCCTGATACGTTTTTTCTCAAAGTCAGAAGTGCTACCATTCATGATGTCATTTCCGAAAACGGTAAAGTTTCTATAAACCCTGGAGGACTTGTTTCTTATAGTGTAAGGTATGTCTAACTTAAAGCAAATACATCATTCAAACTATGCAAACCCTAGAGCAATAAACCTCTATGGATTACGACAGCAACAACAACAACAACAACAACATTTTTTCATACCAAAAAGAAATGAGATAAAAGTAATACATTGTTTTGAATCTTGTAAATTAGGTATTAGCTGCCTATAATAACCATAACGGCTAAGAAAATTAGGCAGCTATCTATGAAATACGCCAACAGAGAAAAAAATACGGTCATGTATATTAGTTATACATGAGAAGTAGCCTAAGAAAAGAGATACATATAAATATTTACGAAAAAATTACAAACTAACATTACACCAGGGCAAGAGGAGAAAAAAGAGGAAGAAAAATATCAATTCTTACATGATATTTACAACACTAGAATAGTGACCGGCAATATTACAGCTATTTACAACGTATTTATGGACTACATAATGGGAAGAAAAAGAAACTAAAAATTAATGTATGTCAATGTGACTGTATGATTTGCTTTTTTAAGGTTTTCTTGAAAGCTAAACTGTGGAGGGAGTTTGTTTCTTCACTTGATTAATGAGTTCGAAATCAGTTTTGCTCCTTGAAATTTAATACTGAATTTACTGATAGTGAATTTAGTACTGAATTTACCATGATACCTGTTTCGTTTTCGAAAGCATTTTTAAGTGTCATGCTTCTGTTTATTGGCAATTCAATTTATTGACAATTAACTTACAACTGCCTAAAGTATGTTCTGACCCTAGCAACTTATGCCCCTTTTGGCATAAATTATATCACGAATTTCCTACATCATGGTTTGAAGTAAAAAGCAATTAAGTTAAAGCGTCAAAATCCAACGGTATTATTACATTCGGACAACCTTGCCCTGAGCACTTGAAGGATTTGAATTGAAAACTGTAAACAATTATAACAAACCTATACATCGGTATCAAATACTTTTAAATACTACTACATTTTCAGGATAACCATTACTGCCGGATGTCCAATGGATTTGTCTGATTACCCACTGGATGAACAAACCTGTGCATTGGAAATATCTAGCTGTTAAGTATTGACCAAGAATTTAATCCAAAGCACTTTCAGTATATGTACATCTTTTATCATGTGCCATGTAAAATTTGAGTTAAATCTAACCCTTTGATCGATTAATTCTGTTCTTTAGCCCATATATTCCCATATATCTTTGAATTAAAATAGAAACTACATCAACGTGTTTTCCGTCAAATGTGACAAACGCGGAAACTCAGATGTTGTTAGAAAAAGCTGGATTGCTTGCAGAGTACACAATCATTATCGAAGAGAGTGTACTTGTTAGGCTCAACAGGGCGCATAAAGGGAAAAAAATAAAAACATGATTTTCTAGATATATGCTGTTGAAATAAAGGTAAATATGAAGCCGAAACTGGAAGCAATTCTTTTCTTTTGAATCGCTTCTCTACGCAGTTCAGCGCGATGTCAAGATTTTAATTTTCGAACATTTATGTCTCACTTTTGATGTAACGTACTATTTTGGTGTTCAAAATGAAGGCGTTACAGACAAACTCATGTGGTTACCTAGTGATTTACATCCTATGTACAGTCTGAAACCTTTGAAGTAATAATGCAGCTATATAAGGCTTTTCACTCACTTGTTTAACGTTTATTCTCAGACGCATATACGAAAAATGAGCTCGACTACAATTGGGCGGTGGGTAGTCAAGATGAAATAAACGTCAAAGACGAAAACTTGGCGGAACTCACTCTCACTCAAGCGAAAGCCATCAAAGGCTTTGAGAATTATGTCGACGGTACGTAAGTTAAAAATGCAACCAAGTAAAAGGCTAGAAATTTTACATGAACAACCCTACCTCTATTGCTAAAAGAACAGTAACACTTTTACTAGTACTCACTTAAGATTCGTTTTAACCTTCACTGATCAAAATAAATCATAAACTTGCCTTCCATAAAACTAAGTTTAGTCGAACAGTTTTAGATATTCGGATGACGCTATTTTTACTATGGGTAACGTTAAAGATTTTGTGCCTATTCTAGGTACCCACTCTAAACTTGTCGCTCGCTTCTGGTATAAGCGCCGCCTTGGATATGCTTTGCTTCAAATATACATCCCCACCATCATGCTGGTGGTCCTTTCCTGGCTGTCATTTTGGGTCCCTCAAGACTCTGTTCCAGCCCGAGTGGCACTCGGAAGCACTACTGTGCTATCAGTTGTAACATTCACTGGCTCCTTTAGGGGCTCTTTGCCGAAGGTACGAGTATAATACATTTATTTTATACAGGCTTCAAGGTAGCCGAGTCAGGGATTTGATAAGAGCCCGCTGAACTAGAGGACTTGCGGCGTACCAAACCTGAAAAAAAGCTCAATTAAAAAAAATATGAGATTGTTTGAAGTAGCAACAAATCGATCATTAAGACCAAAGGTCTTAACCAAAGCTAGATTTGTAGCTAAACTTTTTTCATACAGTGAAGGTGATGCATTGCATTCATGTATTGTTCCTGATGTGCCTTTTTGATACATTTACAGTCATTTTGGCCACGGTTTGCCGGCGAAGCAAAACACCAGTCCACCATATTATGTACTTATTGACTGAGTTGGGGGGGGGGGCTGGGGGGGGGGGGGCGGAAAGCAAAATATTTGGCTCTCGGTCCGTACGCCTTAGGCCCTGTTTACAAGGAGGTAGGGTAACCCTACTGCCAGGGTAACCCTAGCAAGAGGGTTTTAAGATAGTCCGGGTTTACAAGCAAAATTTACAGGTAGGGTAACCCTACTGCCCGAGACAACTTTATGCGTGTTACGCTTCGGTGACCTTGTAAGTAAAGCACGAACAGATAACAAAACTGGAAAATAATTTATTTCCAAAGCAAAAATATGACAATTTGTGAAAGAACTTGATATTTTCTGGGTCATAATTCGCTGATTGTGTCGTTATTGTGATCATATTTTGCTTTTTGAAGCCAAAATGGAGTTGACCCGGGTAGGCGAGTTGTCCCTAGCAGAGCATTTACAAGGCGCTAGGGTTATCCTAGCGCCAGGGTAACCCTAGCAGTCAGCTAGGGTTGCCCTAGTGCTAGGGTAACCCTAGCTGCCTTGTAAACACGTCGTTGAAAATAAGAAGAAATGTGTGAGTGCCAGGGTTACCCTCTTGCTAGGGTAACCCTAGCACTAGGGTTACCCTACCTGCTTGTAAACAGGGCCTTAGTCAGTCAATAAGCATTTTATCATATAACCACTTACTGTTGAAAATTCTATTTGAACCTATAAGATCAGACGGCCGCGCGCGCTAGACATAAAATTTCCTAAATCAAAAATTTGTCATTTATTTCTTCGCGTCGACCAAGAAACTCACAATTCATTGAAAAACACGACTCATTTTCTCAATTTTAATTCGTGCTAAAAAGCCAACAGAAAGTTGACATAAAGCTATCAAAATATGATGTCAAATTAAAGCCATCAAAAACTTGGTCGCTTCACGCTTCACAGAAATTGTTTACAAATCTTCATCTGAAGACTCAGGAAAATGGCGGCGTCGTTTCAAGCTATTTGTCGACCTCTTGGATTCTCTTAAACAAGGGACAACCAGCAACTGAATATTAATGACACAGATGTTGGCTCCTGCAAACAGTGCCTGGGTTTGCTGACTTTGCTGGTGTAGTGAAAATTACACGGTCAAACACAAGCGAGTTTTATTATCTGGATGAACTGTACGGTAGTGAAATTATGTTCGTACTCACGGTTTTGTCTCTTCAAACAACACTGATATAGAAACTACAGAGCAGTTTATCCTACTGCACAAAAGGCATGTTTGTGATTTTCCTGGTTTAACCAACTTCTCCCAGAAACTCTGTAAACTCGAAGAAAACATTAAGCTTAAGCATATATCCTACTTTGTTTTCTTCTTCGGCTTTCTTGCTTTTGACCCACGATGAATTTTTTGATACCTTCCAAGGAAAGAAGTTTCGCCTTGACTGTTTGCTTATTCCAAAGTATAATTATCGGACAGTTTATCCGGAAAAGTTGTTTCCTTTACCGCCTTTTTGCTTGTTGGCTTCTGAGAAAGTTGTCAGGAGCTTCTTCATTTGCAGTCATTTGCGAGGAGTGTTAAATTTCTTTCTTTGCTTTCGGAGTGGGTTGGCGACTGAAGTAGTTCTGCATGGCATCTGAATTCGCCTGGATAGTAAAATTCACTCTCAGAATGTCCACTTTCATGACTCCTTTTGGAGAGAACAAAATTTGGCAACAACAAAATTGTTTCCTGTCATTAACTCGCATCGATTTTGCCGTTCTCGTTTCTAGTAGGGCCGTACGCATTTCTAGTAGGACCGTACGTGTTTTTCCGGCCCTATCACTTCCACGCGTACGGCCATCATACGGGACCTTTTCTCTTATGCATTTCCAAGGAAATTGCGCGCGGGGCCGCACGGGTCATATGGTAATAACTTTTATTTTCTGAATTCCTTAAGAAGGTCTGTCAAAATAGCCGATTTTAAAATCTGTTTCAGTTTATCTCTGAGAGAATCCTGAAAAACAGAGCAACTTTTAAACTTGACAGAATGTAATGCTGATTTAGTCAAAAAATTATTTCCCTATAGTCATTTGTTGTGCTCTTTTATTTTTCAGGTATCGTACATAAAGTCTGTGGATTTCTACTTTATTGTCTCATTTACATTTGTCTTCGCAGCAGTCGTGGAGTATGTCTTAGTATTGCTAAATACAGGATTAAATCGCCAAAGACCTAACAGTGAGCTTTACTCAAGCAGGAACGACGTTGATGCGGGAAACAGAAAGGTAAAATGTTCGCTGATGTAGATTGATTTACACTAGAACTCACACCTTCTTCCACAACCTCGCCAATTCCTTCAGCTAGTAATCTGAGCCATGGTCACTTGATCAATATTAAAATATCGTTAAGGGGGGAGAAACTTAACTACAATTCTGTTGCTAAGGGAATCTCAAAACCTCCATTTTGTGGCTCCTGAAGTCCTGCGGGCATCAAAGTTTACCATGTTTGTTCGATTCACGTTTTCTTTAAATGTTTCGAACCACGCCCATATTTGGTATGTCACGTGACCACAATAGAAAACGTCTAAAAATTCGGACTGAGTGGATCGTTTTCGAAACATAACAATACATTGTGACAAAACACGGCATTATCTACAACTTGTAGTATGCGTTTGAAGAAATGTACAATATTTCGAAAATTATAGATCTATAAGTGTTTTAATAAGCATTTAAAGATCTATTATTTTCGAAATATGGTTCATTTCCTCAAACGCATACTACAAGTTGTAGATAATACCTTTTTTTAACAAAAGGTATTGTTATATTTCGAAAACGATCCACTCACTCCGAGTTTTTAGACGTTTTCTATTGTGGTCACGTGACATACCAAATATGGGCGTGGTTCAAAACATTTAAAGAAAACGTGAATCGAAAAAACATGATAAACTTTGATGCCCGCAGGACTTCAGGAGCCAAAAAATGGAGTTTTTGAGATTTCCTTAGCAACAGACTTGTTGTTAAGTTTCTCCCCCCTTAACTATCTCTCGATATTTGAATGGCACTATATGGAGTCGTCCTCCGTTCCACTCAGCGAAAGTCAGGTTAAGTCAACTTCTAACGAATTAAGATCAGTTTAAGCGACCTCAACAGAGACACCGAAACGCACGCAGCAGCTGTGAAATACTTCTTTTTCAGTTCATCGTATACTTTTAAAAGCTATTACTTGTAGGGTCTATTTCTTTGCCTCTTTTCCGCCGCTTTTAACAATACCATCTCTGTCTTGTTTAACTGAGCGGTTTTGGAACACCAGCCTTCAAGTACTGTAATATATGAATAAGTACTGTAGGCAAGTTATTCGTGTAAACACATACACTTCAGATCGTTCATCATTTTGTCTCAGTCTGGTTTTACCGGACGTTAACTAGTTTGTTTTTTTTTCTCTCTCTCTCTCTCTCTCTCTCTCTTCTTTAAATAGCAGACAAATGACTGTAACGACGATGAAGAATTACATGAGGTTAAAGTGGAGAGCCCGGTTTTTGAAAATGTAAAATCGAAGAAACACCGAATCGTTTCAGCTCGGACCGCGAAAGAGTACATGCAGTATGCTTTCATCAGAAATGAGGCCAGCTCTATAGATAAAGTGAGTCGTGTCGTTTTTCCATGTGGTTACGCCATCTTCAATCTGATTTACTGGACATACTACGAATTGGAGTCATTCGGAGATCATACACCCCCCTGATGTGTAATGAGCTAGTATTGAAACCTGAGATAAATGACATAACTTACCATACATTCATAACAATATCTTAACACCGAGGTGTAAACCTTTTACAGTTGTAACAATTCAAAAGCCAGCTAATTTTCCGCATAAAAAGGGTGAACTAAGAAGCGCGAAAAGATGCCAAGCATCGACCACAAAACATGTTAACACGTCAAGAATCTTAACTCAGCACATATGTAAAATTTATCTAGTTGAAATAGAAGGAAGTCTGGTCATCAAGCTACCAGAAAAGAAAACCTCAGAGGACTGCAATTTAACGTTAATTAATTTTAATTAATTGCCGCGGCCAGCCAAAAGCTGGAACCGGTCATGAAATGCTGTTGTTTCCTTTCTTTTCTTCAACGTCTCGTCTCCAGGGCCCCGCTTTCTGCTGTGACAAAATCGTTGTCATAGTAACTTTACTTGCTCACTCGACATTATGTCGAGTGTAGTAAGTGCAGTACTGTAAGTGAGTAATGTAAAATATTTTGTTAGCTTTGTTTTTGTTACAAACTCATTATTTAGCAAAGTGTTGTAAATTGTAAGTTTTGTAACGTATGTATTCTGTAATTGTAAAGAAACAACACGATCTAGGATCGTAAGTCGGGCTGTAGCTACTGCGAGTTTGATCATTTGCGGTGCACAGCGGTTCGATGCATGTCTCAAAGAAATATCATGTAGCTGTAATCGTACTGAATATATTCAGTAACAATTATTCCATGAGTGCGCGTTGGCTATAATTAACAATTATTCCATGAGCGCGCGTTGGATATGAGATGATAGATAACCAACGAGGCGCGTAGCGCCGAGTTGGCTATAATCATCTCATATCCAACAAGCGCGAGTGGAATAATTGTTTTATTAAAAACGCCCCCAAAATAGAGAAAAATAGACTACAATAAAAACAAAAAGGCCCATAAAATCACGCATACGCTCGCCATTTTTGTAGATCATGGTATAATGACTCATATACCATGATGGCTTAGCCAATGAAAACTCTCGAATTGCAATATCCAATGATCCAGTTTTTAATAATCATACATATCCAACAAGCGCGAGTGGAATAATTGTTTTATTAAAAACGCCCCAAAAATATAGAAAACTAGACTACAAAAAACACAAAAAGGCCCAAAAAATCACGCATACGCACGCCATTTTTGTAGATCATGGTATAATGGCTCATATACCACGATGGCTTAGCCAATGAAAACTCTCAAACTGCATTATCCAATGATCCAGTTGTTAATCAATCTCTGTATTTCACCATGAAAACATTGCTTATTTAAGTTAACATTAGCTTCACAGCCTTAATATTGACTTATCGTTTTTTACCATGACATTTTGGTAGCGTAACATTTCTTCTTTTTATCATTATTATTGTAAATAGTTTCTGAAAACCTTTAAGCGAATTAGTTCAGTTAGCAAAAACTAAAGCGATAACTCATCTTTTGACCTGCGTGACAGTCTTTTCGGGCAGTGATATAATGTCACAAAATGCAAAAGCTTGGAAAAACCCCGAGACTTAAACGTGCTCCATTTAATTAATACAACACGGCGAAGAACCTTGTCGAGCTTAAACGTTGTAAAATGTCAAGTTCCCGAAGGGGTCGTTTATCTGATAAAACTAAAGCCTCGGAATAAATGGTACTTTTTAAAAAGTATGTCTGCGTCACACGAATACCAAGACTACATCACATTTATCTGTCACCACAACATACGAATATAATATGCACTCATAGGCGACAAGCTAATGCCACAAATAAAAAAAATAACAGCTGGTATTTGTTCTGTTTGAGCAAAAACGTAATAAATGTATTAATCATGACAGCGGTCACATAAATTTGACAATTTACTCTGATGGAAGCCACGAGTACAAGGCATCGTTGTTGATGTTTCCTAGATGTCGATCACAATGCACCCTGTCTTTATCATTACTTAAAACTTCCGTAAATGTTCATCTGTCGTCTGAAGCAACACTCTGTCCACATTTTCTGCTCGTCGATAACTCATTTGACTTCTGGGACCTTCGCTAAATCATTCATTTCGCACATACACTTCCGCATCAACTTCGACATCGTGGAAAGAAGGCTGAGCCTGTTTTACATGCCTGCGGTATTACCATTGTACGTGACTGAGCTTCAACAGGAAATACGAGGGTAAACCTATAGTCGGTCGTCCGACTAATTGTTAATAAATAAAAAAAAAAGTTTACTTGCTAAGATGTAAATTTAGCGCACCGGAACGAGGCTCTTGGGAATAGAGGCAAAGCAACTAGTATCTGTTTTCCTGTGCCTTCTGAATTTCTTGCTTTTTTAAAGTTTTAAAGCCTCTAAATGACCGATGACTTCTACATAGATTACTTCAGGAAAAAGGCAATGCCTTGGCTTCGTACATATTTACTGGAAAAAGGGATACAGTCGTCAAGCGATGGGAAAAACAAGCGAAAAGCCGAATTGGACGAGCTTGCATACAACGCAACAGCACTGAAGCTTACAAAAGTCATGGATGGGGATTCCGAAGACCGAAATTTGCTGCTCAGGGTTATTCTCAGCAACCCAGAAGGCGCTCTACCTCTTCCAGAGTCGATCTTGACTTGGACTCATAACTTTGCCAGTATGCCTGAAGTGACATTCCCAGATACATGCAACTTTCTCCTCGGTAAATCCGACGGCCATGATGAGTATTCGGAAGGAAATCTGAAGTCGTTTAAAAGTCTCTTAGGCTATATACTTTACCGCGATGGACATGTACTAGATCAACAATTGCGTAAGGTTCGCTGAAAAAGCTTCTGTATGGTGAAGTGCAAAGTCAAGCCGACCGAAAAGTCCACTGAAAACTACAGCCGAAAAGGACAGTTACAACGGGCTGTGTATAATAAAAAGCGATGGCAGCATTCATGGCTCTTTCTGTGAATGCCAAGGAGTGTAAGAACCCTTAAATAATTCCTTATTCCTGAACATAATAAAGTAAATTTGTGATGAAAATATACTGTAAATAAATTGGTTATTTTGAGAGCACTGAGTGTTTAATTGTTGTTTTTTAGCTCGGACTTCACGTGCAGTTGGCTCCTTTTTGGGCTTGTTTAGATCAAAAATACATGGTCTTTGTCCATCTTTTACAAATTGAATACCATTCAATGTACTTCTGATGTCTTTTGGCTTAAAATGAAGCGAACATATTTTCGTATTATTCACTGAAATCCTTGAATTTTTGTCACCTCGACAGCAGAAGCCGCTCCACTTCTTTCTAAGTGAACGATTCTTCGGAAAACTGAAGAAAGCCAGGTCTTTTCGATTATGTATAGCGTTATCGCAGCAGTGTACGGCACAGTAGTGAACCATAGAGCCTCAAAGCGTAAACTGACCTAGAATTATAACAAAAATCCGTCTGGGGAAAGCCTTAGCTACAGTACTTGTTTTCATTACGAATTTCGCGGGTGTTGAACTTATTCCCAAGAGCCTCGTTCCAGTGCTCTAAATTTGGTCCCAGGCTCTTCATAACCAGACCGCGCAAACATATCGAAAGTGGGCTATAGACCTCTTTAGCTTGGGCGGTTTGTTTCCCCATTTTAGAACACGTGGTATTCTCTGGAGAATTTTTCTTTTGTCCATCTTAAAATTATTCATTCATATACACGTGACTATTTGAAAATTTGAAAGCAAGAATTCTCAAGAGTATCATCACGTGGTCTACAATGGGAAAACAAACCCCCCAAGCTAAAGAGATCTATTGCGTTCTTCAAAGAATCATTCTTCACCTCTAAATAGTTCCTGGCTACAGTGACAAAACTAGCTCATAGAGACGCTTTGCATAAAGGACAATAAATCGTAAACCTTACATTCATGCGAAAAAATCTTTGACTTATGGAAATATAAACACGAGGCTTAGGATGTATAAAGTACTTTTATGCAAATTTAGGCGCCATTTTAAGCAAATTGTTTAACGTATTCTTGTGGTTTTTTTCCACGCTTTAGAAGGCGTTCCCATGTTATGTTATTTCCTGATAATTGCAAAAAATGCAATTCTTACTCAGTCAGGGTTGTGACCTATCTGAGTTCTCGATCCAAGCGCTATGTCTATCGAACCAAAGTACGAAAAGCATTTTTAAAAAAAAAAGATCTAAACCCATTCTGTAGCGTCGACACTGAAAATGTCATACGACTTGCTCGCGATTGAAGAACAAAATTTAATAATAAAGGCAACCATGCAAATCTTGAAATTTATCTTAAAGGAAGACGCAGGTGGTGTGCGGCCTACGATTGCGGTGCATTGTGGTTGTTAAATTTTCAAGATGGCGGCGAAGGGTCGAGAAAATGAGTAAGTTCTGACCTTAGTTTCGTGAGGTTTTAGATCTTACCTGTACTGTTTTTCTTACGTCAAGTGAAATAACATGTTCGTAGGCCTCATTGACGTTATAACAATCCGAAAGTTTGTTATTTTGTCAAATAATTTTCTATTTGAAAATGTCTAACCGAAATGTATGTGATTTGTGCCCGATTTCTTTTAAGAGATAATTTCTAGACTGTGGATAGACGGCTCTCCATAATGCCTCAGAGTGATCCTTTAATGCTTGTAGTAGGCCAAGGTATAAACGCACCCCTACGCACCCCACGTTATACCTCAGTATTTCCGTACTGGAATTGGTGTGTTTTGCTCAGAAATGGTTAATTAAAGTTCGACGTTGTGACCCAGGGAAGTCACGCTCTCTCTCAGGACGGTGGAACGATTGCATTTCTCTAACTTACAAATTCAAAAATTCTTTTCTAATAGGTTCTATGATAATCGCACGTACTTTGACTTGCTAAATGTCGCTTCATGATGCTGTTTGAAACTATAATGATGCAGGGACAGCTTTTAGGATGTGATAACCAAGCAAGCTAAGAATAATAAAGTGGTATTAGGCAATTTTTAAAAATATATTTGGAAATGTTACTTATAGCATCGATCGTTTGACTGTTGCTAATGTACTCATTGGAGGGTGAGGGAATCATTTTGCAGAATTGAATAAACTTTTAGCCTTATTTCTTCTTCTACCAGTGTATTAGTAGTTTGGAAGCACAACCATACATTTACTGAATCGATACTGAATATGTGATCTAAATTCGAGCAAATCTATCATAGATCAAAAGCAGACAGGGAGAGAACAGCCACTGCTATCATTTGTATATGTAACTATTGCCAGTAGGAACATTAAATAGGCATTTAAATTTACTAGAGTTAGATGAAAGAAAGTTGTACAAATCTCTGTACTTTTGTTCGTAAAACTGTCCCTGTAAATATTATACAGTGTTCTGATAAACATAACAGCGAAAAAAAAATAATTACAGCTTAGTGTATTTTGTATGTTTTTGCCAACTAATTGCATATGCATTAACAGTAACTGGCTGTTATTGTTTGAGGTGGAGAGCTGAAAGACATGAACATGTCAAGAGAAGATTCAATATTTTCTGAAATTTTTAATTCAGGATGTTATCAAGTTATGAAAACATCATCCAACTTGTAAGAGAAGTAACTGTTTTTATTATGGAGGTTTGTGGATTAATTATGGCGTGTGATGTTCATACCATATTGTTTTGTTCCCTGATGAAAGGCCGGGGTAACTTCTTTGTATGACATAGCTGTGTAAAAATGACTTTTTGTATAAGTAAATAAAAAATACAAGCCAGTTATTTCAGAGTGGATAAAAGTATTTTTTAATTTCCCAAACTTGACTTTGCAGCGGCAACAACCAAGTTGTTGAAAAAGGCAACATTTGCAATCTGACCCACACCTCTGGAGCTAATTTTAACCTGTCACATAAAGAGCTCAACTAAGAGTATTGCTTCTTCTACTGAACATGTGGCTAGTTAAACCTAACCAGTAATCATGTGTTGTGCTTTTACTTTTCATTGAATAAGTATGGGGACTGGGCATAATCACTGCTTAATATAATTCAACCTAGGTTGCCTGACAGTTCACCATTTCCCCCATGTATAATTGCTGGTTGAGAAAAGTTCTAAGAGAATGGTGTGTGCTGGCTGTGATTTTATACTATATTTATTTTATTCATTTTACATAGTGTCCACAATTAGGTTGTAGCTAAATACCTTGACACTTTAATAAAGTTTATGTATCTATGTATTGCTGCCAAAAGGAAAGACACAATGCAATTACTTCCCCCGCTGCTCAACCTTTTGATCCAAAATCCATCATTCTAGCCATTAAGCCAACATCTCCCCCACAAACAGGATGTTAAGGTTCTTCATTTAATTCATTCCCAGACTTTCCTACAATGTGGGATCTGTATGAACATACTACGAGTACTTTATTGAACTCAGCTGAGGTAAACAACATATTGAAAAAATATACTACACAGGGGCTTACTCTATAACCCGTCCAAATTATATTTATAGACGATGAGCAGAAGCAAAGCTATTCAAAAAAAACTTGCCTAACAAGATTCTGTGGGACAAATTTTAGATTCCACTGCAAACAAGTGTTTGATCAGGCTCAGTACATGTAAGGTTAATCACATTTTATTTAACCAAATAAATATACTCGTGAGATTTTCCGACACTACAATAATATCAAATTTATTGGCTACACGGAGAAAGGTTAAGGAAAGATTGGTAATCGGCTTTTCTCCTTCAAACATTTTGATACACTTACTTCTCTTCTTCCATGAAGACACCTCGATAGTAAGGTAAAAACATTTCAAATGCACAGTGGCCGTAATTAATGGAAGCAATGACCAAGAAATAAAACCTCGCTAGTGTAGTTCAATATCCAAATAATTCGTCACAGATAGACTCAGACATCGCTTAGAGATTCTGGTCCCGCAAAATATATACATGTACATATAACAATAAAGAACAGTGGCGAGTAGCCCTTACTGATTCAGTTACTGTTATTTACTGTTTACATCTCACTTCCTTCACGCTGGCGATCGTGAAAACAATATTTTTCGATCCTTTCTACAATTCTTGAAGAAACGGTTGAATATTTGCCAATCTGTAGAGTTTAAACGATGCATAAAGTATGCAAAAGCGACTTCTAATAGTTTTCTTGTTGAAATCATCACAGTAATTTGATGTGCACTCGACGACGGCGTTGATACGAATGAGCTGTTTTTCTGTTAGTACCAGCATGCTTAGCGATCGTAGGCCGCACACCACCTGAGGAAGACGTTAGTCTCGATTTCAGCATCTCTCTCGGGTCCGGTAGCGTTCCTCCCCGCACTCCTTTCCCCAACAGAAGCTGGCAATCGAGAAAAGGTTTTGCCATGAATGAAACGTAGGCACACACTGTGCCGACACCTAATTATCATTAACATACCACGGTGCAGGATGATTTCCTGCTTGTTTGTTTGTTTGTTTGTTTGTTTTGGTTTTGTTTTTCTCTGTTTATTTTTCCTTTTGTTGTTCTGAGTATAAACTACGTTTACTCAAAAAAGCAAACAAGAACATTTTATATTATTAAGAATATGACGCTCAATTATGCTCTCTTTCGCCGCGGATCAACGCCGTTGTAATTTGTTACAGTATTTTTCCGGCAAGAAAAATAACTGCTTTCGAACGATAAATATTTTGAGGAAACTGAGGAGAAATTTCAGGCGTAGTCACCACGCGGCCCTGTGATTTCGTATTGCCTGACCAAAACCGCTCAAGTCAAGTAATATGGGAAGGTCGCTTTTTTGCAAATAAGTATATTTGCGGACGCGCGTGGTGGTTTTATTAACCAACTGAAATGACATTGTCAATGTACTGGTGACAAATCAGCCAATAAAAATCGTCAAAACAACTCAGTGCATAGAAACATGCAGAGAAAATGTTGCTTTAAGGTAATTCCCCTGAAGTAAAACTGACAATAGATTTTCGTTCAAACTTTGCCCACTGAATATTTATCATATGAGAACTTCAATTTTGAAATAAAAAAGGGGGGTGCCCATACTCATTAAGGAGCACTAGGGCATTGAAAATGACCCATTTTGGCATTATTTAAAGCTTATTACAAGAACGCATTCCCAGTAATAATTGTAAATTTTTGTGACCGAGACTCATGAGAACACGCATTAAATTGGAGTCAATGCATTGTGTCGGACACAAATAAACTTTTTAAGTTTGATTTAGACAGAAAGCTGAATTCTTGATTAAAATTTCAACCAAATTTCTTGACATGGTTACCATAGGGCAAAATAGAAAAGACCACAGTTTACTTGCTATTTTCGTTATTTATTCAATTTTCAGCAATAGGAATCAGATCACTCTTTCCTCAAGCAAAGTTTGTGACAAGTTGATTAGAATGACTGAAAAAAAAATTGGGGTGCCCGTGCTCGTTGGTGAGCTATAGCCATTTTCCAATTGACAGCGCTCAATATCAAGGCAAATCCGCTATGTTTTCAATATGCGCGTGCACGCGGGCGCAATAAATGACGCAATAAATTATGCGCAGAAAGGATGCGCTGTGCAATTGTGAGGAATAACCTTAATTTGCATTTGCCAATGCTTTCCCGTGATCC
>JAHPZR010031324.1:0-5000 GCA_019787425.1 Platygyra sinensis
AAGCAGACAGGGAGAGAACAGCCACTGCTATCATTTGTATATGTAACTATTGCCAGTAGGAACATTAAATAGGCATTTAAATTTACTAGAGTTAGATGAAAGAAAGTTGTACAAATCTCTGTACTTTTGTTCGTAAAACTGTCCCTGTAAATATTATACAGTGTTCTGATAAACATAACAGCGAAAAAAAAATAATTACAGCTTAGTGTATTTTGTATGTTTTTGCCAACTAATTGCATATGCATTAACAGTAACTGGCTGTTATTGTTTGAGGTGGAGAGCTGAAAGACATGAACATGTCAAGAGAAGATTCAATATTTTCTGAAATTTTTAATTCAGGATGTTATCAAGTTATGAAAACATCATCCAACTTGTAAGAGAAGTAACTGTTTTTATTATGGAGGTTTGTGGATTAATTATGGCGTGTGATGTTCATACCATATTGTTTTGTTCCCTGATGAAAGGCCGGGGTAACTTCTTTGTATGACATAGCTGTGTAAAAATGACTTTTTGTATAAGTAAATAAAAAATACAAGCCAGTTATTTCAGAGTGGATAAAAGTATTTTTTAATTTCCCAAACTTGACTTTGCAGCGGCAACAACCAAGTTGTTGAAAAAGGCAACATTTGCAATCTGACCCACACCTCTGGAGCTAATTTTAACCTGTCACATAAAGAGCTCAACTAAGAGTATTGCTTCTTCTACTGAACATGTGGCTAGTTAAACCTAACCAGTAATCATGTGTTGTGCTTTTACTTTTCATTGAATAAGTATGGGGACTGGGCATAATCACTGCTTAATATAATTCAACCTAGGTTGCCTGACAGTTCACCATTTCCCCCATGTATAATTGCTGGTTGAGAAAAGTTCTAAGAGAATGGTGTGTGCTGGCTGTGATTTTATACTATATTTATTTTATTCATTTTACATAGTGTCCACAATTAGGTTGTAGCTAAATACCTTGACACTTTAATAAAGTTTATGTATCTATGTATTGCTGCCAAAAGGAAAGACACAATGCAATTACTTCCCCCGCTGCTCAACCTTTTGATCCAAAATCCATCATTCTAGCCATTAAGCCAACATCTCCCCCACAAACAGGATGTTAAGGTTCTTCATTTAATTCATTCCCAGACTTTCCTACAATGTGGGATCTGTATGAACATACTACGAGTACTTTATTGAACTCAGCTGAGGTAAACAACATATTGAAAAAATATACTACACAGGGGCTTACTCTATAACCCGTCCAAATTATATTTATAGACGATGAGCAGAAGCAAAGCTATTCAAAAAAAACTTGCCTAACAAGATTCTGTGGGACAAATTTTAGATTCCACTGCAAACAAGTGTTTGATCAGGCTCAGTACATGTAAGGTTAATCACATTTTATTTAACCAAATAAATATACTCGTGAGATTTTCCGACACTACAATAATATCAAATTTATTGGCTACACGGAGAAAGGTTAAGGAAAGATTGGTAATCGGCTTTTCTCCTTCAAACATTTTGATACACTTACTTCTCTTCTTCCATGAAGACACCTCGATAGTAAGGTAAAAACATTTCAAATGCACAGTGGCCGTAATTAATGGAAGCAATGACCAAGAAATAAAACCTCGCTAGTGTAGTTCAATATCCAAATAATTCGTCACAGATAGACTCAGACATCGCTTAGAGATTCTGGTCCCGCAAAATATATACATGTACATATAACAATAAAGAACAGTGGCGAGTAGCCCTTACTGATTCAGTTACTGTTATTTACTGTTTACATCTCACTTCCTTCACGCTGGCGATCGTGAAAACAATATTTTTCGATCCTTTCTACAATTCTTGAAGAAACGGTTGAATATTTGCCAATCTGTAGAGTTTAAACGATGCATAAAGTATGCAAAAGCGACTTCTAATAGTTTTCTTGTTGAAATCATCACAGTAATTTGATGTGCACTCGACGACGGCGTTGATACGAATGAGCTGTTTTTCTGTTAGTACCAGCATGCTTAGCGATCGTAGGCCGCACACCACCTGAGGAAGACGTTAGTCTCGATTTCAGCATCTCTCTCGGGTCCGGTAGCGTTCCTCCCCGCACTCCTTTCCCCAACAGAAGCTGGCAATCGAGAAAAGGTTTTGCCATGAATGAAACGTAGGCACACACTGTGCCGACACCTAATTATCATTAACATACCACGGTGCAGGATGATTTCCTGCTTGTTTGTTTGTTTGTTTGTTTGTTTTGGTTTGTTTTTCTCTGTTTATTTTTCCTTTTGTTGTTCTGAGTATAAACTACGTTTACTCAAAAAAGCAAACAAGAACATTTTATATTATTAAGAATATGACGCTCAATTATGCTCTCTTTCGCCGCGGATCAACGCCGTTGTAATTTGTTACAGTATTTTTCCGGCAAGAAAAATAACTGCTTTCGAACGATAAATATTTTGAGGAAACTGAGGAGAAATTTCAGGCGTAGTCACCACGCGGCCCTGTGATTTCGTATTGCCTGACCAAAACCGCTCAAGTCAAGTAATATGGGAAGGTCGCTTTTTTGCAAATAAGTATATTTGCGGACGCGCGTGGTGGTTTTATTAACCAACTGAAATGACATTGTCAATGTACTGGTGACAAATCAGCCAATAAAAATCGTCAAAACAACTCAGTGCATAGAAACATGCAGAGAAAATGTTGCTTTAAGGTAATTCCCCTGAAGTAAAACTGACAATAGATTTTCGTTCAAACTTTGCCCACTGAATATTTATCATATGAGAACTTCAATTTTGAAATAAAAAAGGGGGGTGCCCATACTCATTAAGGAGCACTAGGGCATTGAAAATGACCCATTTTGGCATTATTTAAAGCTTATTACAAGAACGCATTCCCAGTAATAATTGTAAATTTTTGTGACCGAGACTCATGAGAACACGCATTAAATTGGAGTCAATGCATTGTGTCGGACACAAATAAACTTTTTAAGTTTGATTTAGACAGAAAGCTGAATTCTTGATTAAAATTTCAACCAAATTTCTTGACATGGTTACCATAGGGCAAAATAGAAAAGACCACAGTTTACTTGCTATTTTCGTTATTTATTCAATTTTCAGCAATAGGAATCAGATCACTCTTTCCTCAAGCAAAGTTTGTGACAAGTTGATTAGAATGACTGAAAAAAAAATTGGGGTGCCCGTGCTCGTTGGTGAGCTATAGCCATTTTCCAATTGACAGCGCTCAATATCAAGGCAAATCCGCTATGTTTTCAATATGCGCGTGCACGCGGGCGCAATAAATGACGCAATAAATTATGCGCAGAAAGGATGCGCTGTGCAATTGTGAGGAATAACCTTAATTTGCATTTGCCAATGCTTTCCCGTGATCCGTGCGTTTGAACTAGTACGTGATGCCAAAAAGCAAAAAAATGATCGATGTCAGTTTTTCCTTGTCTTTAATCACTTTGGCACTCCTGCCCAAAACACTCGAGGCTGGGTAAGTTCAGTTAAAGTAACAAATATACAAGTATTCATGGAAAGCAGAGTTCAAAATTGTTATAGTCTCAAATGCGAGTATCAGGTTTTCCGGGGATTATGCATCACATATGCATCGACAAATTATAAGTTAACTTTACTAAAATAGATATGTTGTTAGCAATACCTTTATGTTTTGCTGCGAAATGCGAAGGACATAAAGTAATTGCATAGGTCCTGAAGTATTCACGAAGCTTGTATCTGTCGGTCAATTTTAAGTAATTTAAATGTGGGCACGAACTCACAATAACATCGTTTAGTGAACGGATCTTCGTCTATATCGTGGTCGACGTAGGTATCATCTTTCACCGTGTCATGTCCATTATTGACATATAGTTTGTCAAAATAGTGGGTATATATTAATCTTTATGCGCGTTTCATTACTTAAGTTTGGATCAATCTTTTAAAAAGCGGTCGGTGAAACCTGTGCAGTTTTTTCACATCAGATGAAACAAAACTTCAAACCGCTTCAGCTGTCTTGGAAAATGTAATATCGATTCTTTAAAACTTCTGTTGTATTAAACTGAAATAACAATGTTTCTGTTTCTTCAAATCGTCCCAGGAAATATATGTTTCCAGCTGAATTTCCAGACTTTCAAATGAAAAATTGGCTACATGGCTTAATCGAAAAGGTGTTAGTACGTAGTTGACTCTCGCTAACTCATTTACTCAATATAAATCACCTGCAACCTCACTGAATTGAAAATAAATTTAAAAATTCAAAATAGATAAAACAATGCCGTGCTGCGAAGAAAGACGCAGCAGAATAGTGTGAAAACACCTCTTTAGTGGCCACAGACCGCTTAATCAAGAGGAATACAAAACAAGAAAACATCGTGTTTTAATTCTAATCAACTGTTTCTGTATTTTAATTTGCGTGAGTTTTTTCAATTCGCCGTCGCAGCATCAATAGGGAACTTAAGCACCGACGTTTAAGAGGCGACGGCGACGTCTATAGCCGAGGGAAGCCTGGTGTAGAGGCCGCCGTCGATACAATCGAGTCAAGAAGGTTAAGCAAAAGAGGTTTTCACGACGGCAACGTCTTCGAAACTTTCATCAAAACCTTAAAAAAACTTCCAAAAATGCCGTCTAAGATATCGCTGCTACTACAATTCTTTGGAAAAGAAAAAAATAGGGACACGGAATTCTTAGTCTGGGAGGAGATCAATTAATCCCAGAAATTCAGCACCTTATTTTTAAGACGAAATCCGATAGAAGATGGTGCAATTTCAGGTTTTAGTGGACAAAAATCTGTACCAGAGTAATTTTAAATATTTTACAGTCATTTTTACATTTTTTAAAGCTAAATACATAAATAATTGCCTGAAATAACTCCGAAAAATAATTTCCCACGGGAACGTGAAAAAATAAATTTCAAAGTTCAGTGATTTTGTGGAAACACAGGCAAAATTCCATCATCAATTTCATTTCACCAAAACTTTTAAGCGTTTCATACGAACTTCAACATTCGTTTTCGACGTTTGG
>JAHPZR010031324.1:10000-12500 GCA_019787425.1 Platygyra sinensis
CAACGTTCGTCTTTTCAGATACAAAGAAACTGCAGATGAACTCCATCAGATAACAAATCCAGAAAAGTACCACAAGTATTTACGACCATATCACAAAGGTGCAAAGACACGTCCAGTGTTGCTGGCTATGTAACAACGTGTTTTGTTTCATGTAAACAATCTAATTTTTTGTGTTTAAAGGTATCCCGGTTAATGTGACTGTTAGAATGACCGTGATACACTTTGTAGCGGTAAGAGAGATGAGCGAGGTAAGAACGACTTATGTGGTTAATATCATACATTTCCTGTGGTTCTTTTAAAGTAACTAACAACAAATCAAGCAATTCAGCTTTTTCTTACAATATCTGAGTTTCAAAGTTTGTGACATTTCAGAACACGTCGATGTATTTTCTATTTTATTTTCTTTTTTAAATTCACAGATGTCTGGAAATATATAGAAAAGAATAGCATTGATCGCTAAGGGTTATATTTAAAAGTTTTAGATGTAACATAATAAAGATGGACATGTGTTGAAATGCTTTCGATGCCGCAATTCTCGCTCAATACTTAACAGCTAGATAACTCCAAGTCACAGGTCTGCTCATCTATTGGGTAATCAGACAAATCCATCGGACATCCGGCAGTAATGGTTATCCTGAAAATGTGGTAGTATTTAAAAGTATTTGATACCGATGTATAAATTTGTTGTAATTTTTGTACAGTTTTTAATTCAGATCCTTCAAGTCCTGAGGGCAAGGTTGTCCAAATGTAACAGTACTATTGGATTTTCACGTTTTAACTTAATTGCTTTTTACTTCAAACCATGGTGTAAAAAAATCGTAAATTAATTAATGCCACAAGGGGGATAAGTTACTGAGGTTTGAACATAAGTTAACTGTCAATAAACTGAATTGTCAATAAACAGAAGCATGACATTTAAAAAAGCTTTCAAAAACGAAACAAGTTTCAGAGCCGACCGAAACGTAATCCATAGAGATTTATTGCTCTAGGTGTTGCGTAGTTTGAATGATGTGTTTGCTTTAGTTTAGACGTACCTTGCACTATAGGAAACAAGTCCTCCAGGGTTTATAGAAACTTTACCGTTTTCGGAAATGACATCATGAATGGTAGCACTTCTAACGTTGAGAAAAAACGTATCAGGAAGCCATATCAGCTTCTTGGAGTCAGCAGGCAATGTTAATGTATAATTCAAAGAATGGTTTAACCGTGGATCCTTCCATTGTTGCCAGATGACTAAGTCCAGTGAAAATTCCTTTTGAAATAAATCGAAAAAACAATATTTTTTTCATTAAAAAAATATCCACAAAATATAGAAAACTAATCATGAACTAAAACAAGAACTGAAACGCCCCCAAAAATAACGCGTGTGCTTACATGCATGGCTCATGGCTCATATACCACGATGGCAAAACTAATGAAAACTCTAATAGTTTTCATTGGTTTTGCCATCGTGGTATAATCTTAATTTCCATTATCCATTTATCCAGTTTATAATAGCGATATTTCTATTTCCTCAATTTTATTTGTGTGATATCCTTCCGGCACGAACTGCGATGTGCTGACGAGTCGATCGACATGAACTGAAACTGCTAATGTCTTCAACGTTTATTTTACAGGCATTTTGTTTTTTTTTCTCTTGTTTGTGACTGGTAGAATTGTGTCCGCGTTGCAGTAGGGGACTTCCTGTTACAAACCAGGCAGTACATTTATCTGTGTCATACATTGTCTTTTCATTGGAGTGTCATAAAACTGAGCACTCTGACCAATAACAAAGGACATAAACAATCCAAGTAATCAATCGAAACTTGAAACTACTTGACCGGACGCAAAATGTGGGAGCGAGCAAGCAAGTCACAAGCAAGTCATGATTGGATGAAAAAGTGGGGCGAGTTTTTTTTTATTTTGACCAACCGTGTAGCTTAAAAAAAAAACCTTCGACATTCAAATAAAAGGCGCCCTATCAGTGTACATACTTTGATCCTGACATTTTCAACCTGTCCCCTTTATTTTTATGGCGTAGAAATTTCACAAAATTGCGTGATTTGTTGTTAGTTACTTTAAAAGAACCACAGGAAATGTATGATATTAACCACATAAGTCGTTCTTACCTCGCTCATCTCTCTTACCGCTACAAAGTGTATCACGGTCATTCTAACAGTCACATTAACCGGGATACCTTTAAACACAAAAAATTAGATTGTTTACATGAAACAAAACACGTTGTTACATAGCCAGCAACACTGGACGTGTCTTTGCACCTTTGTGATATGGTCGTAAATACTTGTGGTACTTTTCTGGATTTGTTATCTGATGGAGTTCATCTGCAGTTTCTTTGTATCTGAAAAGACGAACGTTGTTTTCTTATTTGATAGGCGATAATATACCGGCAAGAATATTATATATAGATTGATTGGGACACAGCCTTCATCAACGCTTCTAAGTCAAGGTGCTATATCGCTGAAAAGTGACGGTAAATGTTTTTTGAAACACGTTAATATGC
>JAHPZR010031324.1:17500-22333 GCA_019787425.1 Platygyra sinensis
TTTTTCGGAGTTATTTCAGGCAATTATTTATGTATTTAGCTTTAAAAAATGTAAAAATGACTGTAAAATATTTAAAATTACTCTGGTACAGATTTTTGTCCACTAAAACCTGAAATTGCACCATCTTCTATCGGATTTCGTCTTAAAAATAAGGTGCTGAATTTCTGGGATTAATTGATCTCCTCCCAGACTAAGAATTCCGTGTCCCTATTTTTTTCTTTTCCAAAGAATTGTAGTAGCAGCGATATCTTAGACGGCATTTTTGGAAGTTTTTTTAAGGTTTTGATGAAAGTTTCGAAGACGTTGCCGTCGTGAAAACCTCTTTTGCTTAACCTTCTTGACTCGATTGTATCGACGGCGGCCTCTACACCAGGCTTCCCTCGGCTATAGACGTCGCCGTCGCCTCTTAAACGTCGGTGCTTAAGTTCCCTATTGATGCTGCGACGGCGAATTGAAAAAACTCACGCAAATTAAAATACAGAAACAGTTGATTAGAATTAAAACACGATGTTTTCTTGTTTTGTATTCCTCTTGATTAAGCGGTCTGTGGCCACTAAAGAGGTGTTTTCACACTATTCTGCTGCGTCTTTCTTCGCAGCACGGCATTGTTTTATCTATTTTGAATTTTTAAATTTATTTTCAATTCAGTGAGGTTGCAGGTGATTTATATTGAGTAAATGAGTTAGCGAGAGTCAACTACGTACTAACACCTTTTCGATTAAGCCATGTAGCCAATTTTTCATTTGAAAGTCTGGAAATTCAGCTGGAAACATATATTTCCTGGGACGATTTGAAGAAACAGAAACATTGTTATTTCAGTTTAATACAACAGAAGTTTTAAAGAATCGATATTACATTTTCCAAGACAGCTGAAGCGGTTTGAAGTTTTGTTTCATCTGATGTGAAAAAACTGCACAGGTTTCACCGACCGCTTTTTAAAAGATTGATCCAAACTTAAGTAATGAAACGCGCATAAAGATTAATATATACCCACTATTTTGACAAACTATATGTCAATAATGGACATGACACGGTGAAAGATGATACCTACGTCGACCACGATATAGACGAAGATCCGTTCACTAAACGATGTTATTGTGAGTTCGTGCCCACATTTAAATTACTTAAAATTGACCGACAGATACAAGCTTCGTGAATACTTCAGGACCTATGCAATTACTTTATGTCCTTCGCATTTCGCAGCAAAACATAAAGGTATTGCTAACAACATATCTATTTTAGTAAAGTTAACTTATAATTTGTCGATGCATATGTGATGCATAATCCCCGGAAAACCTGATACTCGCATTTGAGACTATAACAATTTTGAACTCTGCTTTCCATGAATACTTGTATATTTGTTACTTTAACTGAACTTACCCAGCCTCGAGTGTTTTGGGCAGGAGTGCCAAAGTGATTAAAGACAAGGAAAAACTGACATCGATCATTTTTTTGCTTTTTGGCATCACGTACTAGTTCAAACGCACGGATCACGGGAAAGCATTGGCAAATGCAAATTAAGGTTATTCCTCACAATTGCACAGCGCATCCTTTCTGCGCATAATTTATTGCGTCATTTATTGCGCCCGCGTGCACGCGCATATTGAAAACATAGCGGATTTGCCTTGATATTGAGCGCTGTCAATTGGAAAATGGCTATAGCTCACCAACGAGCACGGGCACCCCAATTTTTTTTTCAGTCATTCTAATCAACTTGTCACAAACTTTGCTTGAGGAAAGAGTGATCTGATTCCTATTGCTGAAAATTGAATAAATAACGAAAATAGCAAGTAAACTGTGGTCTTTTCTATTTTGCCCTATGGTAACCATGTCAAGAAATTTGGTTGAAATTTTAATCAAGAATTCAGCTTTCTGTCTAAATCAAACTTAAAAAGTTTATTTGTGTCCGACACAATGCATTGACTCCAATTTAATGCGTGTTCTCATGAGTCTCGGTCACAAAAATTTACAATTATTACTGGGAATGCGTTCTTGTAATAAGCTTTAAATAATGCCAAAATGGGTCATTTTCAATGCCCTAGTGCTCCTTAATGAGTATGGGCACCCCCCTTTTTTATTTCAAAATTGAAGTTCTCATATGATAAATATTCAGTGGGCAAAGTTTGAACGAAAATCTATTGTCAGTTTTACTTCAGGGGAATTACCTTAAAGCAACATTTTCTCTGCATGTTTCTATGCACTGAGTTGTTTTGACGATTTTTATTGGCTGATTTGTCACCAGTACATTGACAATGTCATTTCAGTTGGTTAATAAAACCACCACGCGCGTCCGCAAATATACTTATTTGCAAAAAAGCGACCTTCCCATATTACTTGACTTGAGCGGTTTTGGTCAGGCAATACGAAATCACAGGGCCGCGTGGTGACTACGCCTGAAATTTCTCCTCAGTTTCCTCAAAATATTTATCGTTCGAAAGCAGTTATTTTTCTTGCCGGAAAAATACTGTAACAAATTACAACGGCGTTGATCCGCGGCGAAAGAGAGCATAATTGAGCGTCATATTCTTAATAATATAAAATGTTCTTGTTTGCTTTTTTGAGTAAACGTAGTTTATACTCAGAACAACAAAGGAAAAATAAACAGAGAAAAACAAACCAAAACAAACAAACAAACAAACAAACAAGCAGGAAATCATCCTGCACCGTGGTATGTTAATGATAATTAGGTGTCGGCACAGTGTGTGCCTACGTTTCATTCATGGCAAAACCTTTTCTCGATTGCCAGCTTCTGTTGGGGAAAGGAGTGCGGGGAGGAACGCTACCGGACCCGAGAGAGATGCTGAAATCGAGACTAACGTCTTCCTCAGGTGGTGTGCGGCCTACGATCGCTAAGCATGCTGGTACTAACAGAAAAACAGCTCATTCGTATCAACGCCGTCGTCGAGTGCACATCAAATTACTGTGATGATTTCAACAAGAAAACTATTAGAAGTCGCTTTTGCATACTTTATGCATCGTTTAAACTCTACAGATTGGCAAATATTCAACCGTTTCTTCAAGAATTGTAGAAAGGATCGAAAAATATTGTTTTCACGATCGCCAGCGTGAAGGAAGTGAGATGTAAACAGTAAATAACAGTAACTGAATCAGTAAGGGCTACTCGCCACTGTTCTTTATTGTTATATGTACATGTATATATTTTGCGGGACCAGAATCTCTAAGCGATGTCTGAGTCTATCTGTGACGAATTATTTGGATATTGAACTACACTAGCGAGGTTTTATTTCTTGGTCATTGCTTCCATTAATTACGGCCACTGTGCATTTGAAATGTTTTTACCTTACTATCGAGGTGTCTTCATGGAAGAAGAGAAGTAAGTGTATCAAAATGTTTGAAGGAGAAAAGCCGATTACCAATCTTTCCTTAACCTTTCTCCGTGTAGCCAATAAATTTGATATTATTGTAGTGTCGGAAAATCTCACGAGTATATTTATTTGGTTAAATAAAATGTGATTAACCTTACATGTACTGAGCCTGATCAAACACTTGTTTGCAGTGGAATCTAAAATTTGTCCCACAGAATCTTGTTAGGCAAGTTTTTTTTGAATAGCTTTGCTTCTGCTCATCGTCTATAAATATAATTTGGACGGGTTATAGAGTAAGCCCCTGTGTAGTATATTTTTTCAATATGTTGTTTACCTCAGCTGAGTTCAATAAAGTACTCGTAGTATGTTCATACAGATCCCACATTGTAGGAAAGTCTGGGAATGAATTAAATGAAGAACCTTAACATCCTGTTTGTGGGGGAGATGTTGGCTTAATGGCTAGAATGATGGATTTTGGATCAAAAGGTTGAGCAGCGGGGGAAGTAATTGCATTGTGTCTTTCCTTTTGGCAGCAATACATAGATACATAAACTTTATTAAAGTGTCAAGGTATTTAGCTACAACCTAATTGTGGACACTATGTAAAATGAATAAAATAAATATAGTATAAAATCACAGCCAGCACACACCATTCTCTTAGAACTTTTCTCAACCAGCAATTATACATGGGGGAAATGGTGAACTGTCAGGCAACCTAGGTTGAATTATATTAAGCAGTGATTATGCCCAGTCCCCATACTTATTCAATGAAAAGTAAAAGCACAACACATGATTACTGGTTAGGTTTAACTAGCCACATGTTCAGTAGAAGAAGCAATACTCTTAGTTGAGCTCTTTATGTGACAGGTTAAAATTAGCTCCAGAGGTGTGGGTCAGATTGCAAATGTTGCCTTTTTCAACAACTTGGTTGTTGCCGCTGCAAAGTCAAGTTTGGGAAATTAAAAAATACTTTTATCCACTCTGAAATAACTGGCTTGTATTTTTTATTTACTTATACAAAAAGTCATTTTTACACAGCTATGTCATACAAAGAAGTTACCCCGGCCTTTCATCAGGGAACAAAACAATATGGTATGAACATCACACGCCATAATTAATCCACAAACCTCCATAATAAAAACAGTTACTTCTCTTACAAGTTGGATGATGTTTTCATAACTTGATAACATCCTGAATTAAAAATTTCAGAAAATATTGAATCTTCTCTTGACATGTTCATGTCTTTCAGCTCTCCACCTCAAACAATAACAGCCAGTTACTGTTAATGCATATGCAATTAGTTGGCAAAAACATACAAAATACACTAAGCTGTAATTATTTTTTTTTCGCTGTTATGTTTATCAGAACACTGTATAATATTTACAGGGACAGTTTTACGAACAAAAGTACAGAGATTTGTACAACTTTCTTTCATCTAACTCTAGTAAATTTAAATGCCTATTTAATGTTCCTACTGGCAATAGTTACATATACAAATGATAGCAGT
>JAHPZR010031326.1:0-13004 GCA_019787425.1 Platygyra sinensis
TAAAATAATTAGCAATTATTGAATGAGGCTGACAAGGATAAGAAGAATTCTGCAGATCCCAAGGAGGGTGTTATCCACAGAGGCTGAAGGCCAAGATGGATAACACCCTCCGAGATCTGCAGAATTCTTCATATCCTACAAAAGCCAAATTCAATATTGAATGGCTTGGTGCAAGACAGTCGTAAGAGACTTTGTCGGGTAACTTTTTTTTCCTTCGAAAGTGTCTGAATTTTTGCATGTGCTTTTCAATTAAGTAGTAAAACATTCCCTTGTATTTTTTTGGCTTGTTTGCACTTTGCTTCTGAGAAAAACGATGTCAAAATATCGAAGCGTGCACAATGAACACAACAAAACATAACAAGAGCATTGCAGCCAAAACAAGATACAGGAGAATGTTTTTCTACAAAATTGAAAAGCACATGCAAAAATTCAAGCACTTTTGAAGGAAAAAAAAAAATTTTCCCGAAAAAGTCACTTATGCCCCTCTTGCATCAAGCCATTCAATTGCTTTATTATTTAGTCAACATATTTCCCCTTTCTTAAAGGAGTTTTTCGCCATTTCACTCTTTGTTTTTCTGCTCACCAAAAATAACACAACCTTGTCCCAGGTTTGCTTGGTCAACAGTTCAATAATCTGAAGCAGGCTGCACTTTCATTTTGATGTCATCAGTTCAATAATTTGCCATGGACTGCACTTTTGACGTCATTGGTTCAATATTTGGTCAACAGCAGCTGATTATTGTGAATTATGCTTGTGGTTTTAACCAATCAGAAACAGGAAAATATTTTGAATGAATAATAATAACCATAATTATTCATTGAAAATATTTACCCGTTTCTGATTGGTTAAAACCACAAGCATAATTCACCAAAACCAGCTGCTGTTGACCAAATTTGAAAAGAACCTTTGTCATATTGACCCAATGATGTCAAAAATGGAGACCGCTGTAGATATTGAACCGATAACATCAAAATGACGTCAAAAGTGCAGCCCGCTGCAGATTATTGAACCGTTGACCGAGAAATTCAGCTTTCATAGGATATGAAGAATTCTGCAAATCTTGGATGGAATATCCACCCTGGCCTTCTTCCTCTGTGGACAACTCCCTTCCTTGATCTGTAGAATTCTTCACATTGTACTCAGCCTCATTCAATAATTGCTAAATATGTTGATGAAAATATGGTGATGTAATTAAAGTGATGAAGATGATGATGATGATTGCTACATCAATAATAAAATATTGTTGTTGTGTTATTAAGCATTACAACATAACTAAAGCAAAGCGCGCGCTCTGATTGGCTAATTCACCATCTACTATTTGCCCATGGGTGTATGCATGCTGCTGACATACTCAATAAATAAAGCAAAGCGTGTGCTTTGTGATCTAGCTTAACTTGTTGCGGGCCTCGTGAGTCCACAACATTTTGACCACTGTGATGATGCGTATCGTTGTCAATAAGAGGACAGACCACGCTAAACCACATTCAATTTGTTTTTTTACCACAATATCAAAGATAGTGAAATAAATATTTGTCTAATCGGACTTGAAAGTGCATGCGCTGCATTATGAAAATGAGCTGCTTGTGCGCGTCAGTCTTTCCTTTCAAAAACTTTTACAAACTCTCTTAATATGCAGGAACAATACAAAAAAAATGCTTGGGAAACGAGTAATGACACGTACTCGTTGTCGGCAAGAGTACAGACCACGATAAACCACATTTCGATTTGTTTTTTACCACAATATCAACATCAGAGAAAATATTTTTCTTCAGAGCGCGAGCTGAAATAGGCATTCTGTGACACATTGACGCGAGCAGCGTGGTATGGACTCTAAAAGACTTCTGTTGACTTCTGTCTCATTGTTATGTTATAAAACAAATGGTAAACGCCATATATGTAGCGTGTACTATTGAGTTATGGATGCACTTGGGAGGTTTGCTAAGCACTCAAGAAGCTTGTGCTTAGCAACCTCCCGCTTGCACCATAACTCAATAGTACACGCTATGGCGTTTACCATTTGTTAAACTTACAATAGCCTGCAAGCTCTTTTGTAAATGTGTTTTGCATGTGTGAATGTGATTTTATACAAGCTGTGGTAGATAGAAAGAGAGCCTGCATGTAAGCGGTTCAGTGTTGAATTCCCCAAGCTCCTCATGAGCTGACAACTCATCATGACAACAAGCTAATCCATAGAAATGAAGCAAAATGTCAACAAATTGTAACATCTGCTCATTTTGAGATTAAAGTAGATTGATGGTGTGATGGTGATGTCCTTAAAAGAAAATTGTTAACTAAAGAAAGCTGACAGATTTAAATAGTCAGAGCCCTAATTTGTATTTTCTTCATTCCAGCAAAAATAATTTTGTGATTGCATTTTCTATTGGAGCCATCATGAATGTAACAGCATCTCTTTTGATGGGAATCTACATCACTTTTGACCTGCTGGTGAGTGAGTTAACGCTTGTGAATTTGACTATTTGAAACAAGAAGATTTGTAGCAATGGTAGATTTACTTGGTAAGAAAACTTGCAAGTTGAGGCTAACTGGTAGCCAAGGTTATCCTGGAATCTGGTGGTATGCAGCAACTAGAAGTGTAAATTGGTTTTCTCTCTAGGTGGTGTGTTAGTCTATCACTAGTTGTCCCCCCCCTCCCTAGCATTTGGGGGTTTGTCATGTGTCTCTAGCAGTTCACTGTTAGTGAGCAGGGCTGCAAATAAGGGTCACAACCCATAACACCTGTTATGTCGGAGTATGTTTGATGGACCCTTGATGTTACAAGTGAACTGGCTTGTAGTTAATACAATTCACCTGTTAAGTAACAAGTTCGCTACAATTGTGAAGATCAAGGCTACAGGTAAATTAAACCACGAGGTTAGGAAAAGGTACTTTGACTGTCTACATGGTGAACCTAGCTGGCACCTCAGTTTGGACCACTTGTTTGTGAAGTACAGATCCAGTTATTAGGCAACTTGGTCTGTTATGAAATAAAATTAACAGTAAACTTTAATGTAACTGGTAAAATAAAACAGGTCTTGAACAATTGCTGTATTTTTTTCAATTATTTGGTTGTCAAAGAAAGTTGGAGAAAATATTCTTATTTTGCTTGTGAGTCTTAATGGCAAATACATGTAATTACCAAAGTGGAAGAACCAACTGCCAGATAAATTTTCATTTATTTTCCTGATTGAAGTGAACAGCTTTTACAATATTTGGAGGTCAATTAAATGTATTGAACTCTAAATATGTTTAAAGTGAAAATATTGACTTTTCACTTTCACTTCCTTTTTTGTTAGGCTTATGAGTGTGACAATGAAGAACAGACTTGTTTACGGCAGAAGGAGCAAATGTATTGGTCCAGTATGTATCACTGACCATAAATTAAATTCACACAATATTAACTAGTAATAAAAGTTACTCTTAAGTTTAAAAATTAAAAAAAAGGTAATGTAACCCTTTGACTATAGAGACTATGTGTCATAATATTTATCACACTTCAGGGGGATGGGCTTGTTAAACTCGTATTCACTGTATATCATAACATAGGCATGCAAGGCGTGCAAGAGTTATTTTTTTTGTGTGAACTGAAAGGTTTCACAGATAGCAGAATTAAATCGATGACATGTGAAATGTTTTACTAAACAAACTACAGTAACCTGACAGGTCTCCCTATCTTATTTTCTAACAGGCAATTTGATTCGTTCTTTGATACAACCCACACTGTGATTGGTGTGACATGTGCACATGCATAACTCCCCATCACCCACCGATCTCATAGCCCTTTCAACCCCAAGAGGAATTTTTGATCAAAAATACGCAAGCCGTTAAGAGAACTTTTCGCATTTTAAGGTGGATGGTACCAGTTTCCAGTACTTTCCACTTGACTTAAAGTCCATAGCAACAATATGAAAATTGAAAATTTAAGGTGGCAGAATTTTTTAAACTTTGCAAAAAGTTGCATCTTATCGTGCTGACTACAATTCGATAATAAAAAATGGGGGTCACCGAGCTCGTTTTTGGGTTATAAGCGCTTAAAGCTAAAATTAAGGGTGTTTTTAGCCGGTCATATTGTTGCTATGGTAACCTATTGTGCCACAAAATTAACAGCAACTTGTTCACCAATGATTGGGCAGTTTGTTGATACCATGATTGTGGCATTAACCAATGAAGAGTGGTTATAATGACCCATCAAACTTTAAGTCTTGGAAAGTACTGGAAACTGGTACCACCCACCTTAAACGAGTCGTAAGTTTACTCTTTTTACAAAACAACACTACTTCACCGAAAATAGAAAGAAAGAGAAAAAAAAACTTTCTGATACATTGAAAGTTTGATTTTTGCACTTTAACTTGACGCCACGCAGTCTTCAAAAAATATCGACCTGAAATGAATGTCTTCAAATAAAGCTATAAACTGCTACTGCGGAGACGTAAAAACAGTTTATAAATGAAAGCTTTTTTTGTTTAATATCCTGGAAACAATAGCGGACAATTTGTAAGCTCCAATTGAATTTATTCCCATATCAAAAATAGAAGTGTCGAGTTACCATTTATAACTAAAAGTAGCAAACATCTCGTGCGAACGATTTTCTCCGACATGAAAAAACAAGAGTGTCAAGTTCCTTTGATGCACCATGATCCAGACAGATCCAGACAGATCTTGGATCACTGATCCGAACTCGGATCACCCCAAAGGAACGCACCCTAAAAATAGCAAGCATCTCGTGGGAACAGGTGCTGACGATTTGTTAGCTCTAATTGAATTTACTCCCTTGTGAAAAGCAAAAGTGTCAAATTACCGTTTGTAAGTAAAAAATAAAAATAAATCTCTATATTTGCATGCAACAAGAACAAAACAATCGTTGCCTGTACTTATTGTAAACGTTCAAACTATTTCAAATCGAAATAGTCTCGTCTCCCCTAAAACACTTCCTAAGAACTAGAAGCAACGATGCGTGACGTCTAATTGAATTTACTCCTTGTGAAAAACAAAAATATCAAGTTTCCTTTGTAACTAAAAATAGCATCTCGTTCATTTGCATACAACTAGCTCACGCACTGTTTCAAACCTCAAGGCTCATCTCGTCCATAATAAAACCCCCCATGGCCCAAAATTAATCAGCTTAAATTAAGATTACACAGAAATTTCATAATTTAGGTGATTATTCGTAATACAAGCACTTCTATACTCTGCAGATTCAGAGTTACTGTAGTATGTGGAGGAGATGCAAATCACTACTCTAGCTACTCTACAATCCGAGGGTAAATAAAGTATTCACTTTACATCAGAACATATGGCCTGATACCACTTGTTCATTTGGGTATGGATGCTATGCACTTTGAAGCATTCTTCTGGTTGAGTTATTTTTTGGTAAAAAAATACCTCCCAGTCGGCGCGCCAAGTATGTTGTGGACGGGTCAATGGATCAGTGAGTGAGTGAGTGAGTGAGTGAGAGATGTATGTATGTCGCACCAATCAGATCGGGTCTACTATAAACAGCCAATCAAATTTCTTGTTTTAAAGGTAAATGGTATATGAGAGGATTTGATCCCGATACAGTTCAGAACGGCCATATTTATTCTTCTATAAAAGCAGGAGGAAGTATTCATATATTGGGTTTACTTCGGCAATTTCGGTGGGTTAGGTTGAGGATTTTAGTTATGGACGAGATGAGCCTTGAGGTTTGAAACAGTGCGTGAGCTAGTTGTATGCAAATGAACGAGATGCTATTTTTAGTTACAAAGGAAACTTGATATTTTTGTTTTTCACAAGGAGTAAATTCAATTAGACGTCACGCATCGTTGCTTCTAGTTCTTAGGAAGTGTTTTAGGGGAGACGAGACTATTTCGATTTGAAATAGTTTGAACGTTTACAATAAGTACAGGCAACGATTGTTTTGTTCTTGTTGCATGCAAATATAGAGATTTATTTTTATTTTTTACTTACAAACGGTAATTTGACACTTTTGCTTTTCACAAGGGAGTAAATTCAATTAGAGCTAACAAATCGTCAGCACCTGTTCCCACGAGATGCTTGCTATTTTTAGGGTGCGTTCCTTTGGGGTGATCCGAGTTCGGATCAGTGATCCAAGATCTGTCTGGATCTGTCTGGATCATGGTGCATCAAAGGAACTTGACACTCTTGTTTTTTCATGTCGGAGAAAATCGTTCGCACGAGATGTTTGCTACTTTTAGTTATAAATGGTAACTCGACACTTCTATTTTTGATATGGGAATAAATTCAATTGGAGCTTACAAATTGTCGGCTATTGTTTCCAGGATATTAAACAAAAAAAGCTTTCATTTATAAACTGTTTTTACGTCTCCGCAGTAGCAGTTTATAGCTTTATTTGAAGACATTCATTTCAGGTCGATATTTTTTGAAGACTGCGTGGCGTCAAGTTAAAGTGCAAAAATCAAACTTTCAATGTATCAGAAAGTTTTTTTTTCTCTTTCTTTCTATTTTCGGTGAAGTAGTGTTGTTTTGTAAAAAGAGTAAACTTACGACTCGTTTAAGGTGGGTGGTACCAGTTTCCAGTACTTTCCAAGACTTAAAGTTTGATGGGTCATTATAACCACTCTTCATTGGTTAATGCCACAATCATGGTATCAACAAACTGCCCAATCATTGGTGAACAAGTTGCTGTTAATTTTGTGGCACAATAGGTTACCATAGCAACAATATGACCGGCTAAAACACCCTTAATTTTAGCTTTAAGCGCTTATAACCCAAAAACGAGCTCGGTGACCCCCATTTTTTATTATCGAATTGTAGTCAGCACGATAAGATGCAACTTTTTGCAAAGTTTAAAAAAATTCTGCCACCTTAAATTTTCAATTTTCATATTGTTGCTATGGACTTTAAGTCAAGTGGAAAGTACTGGAAACTGGTACCGTCCACCTTAAAATGCGAAAAGTTCTCTTAACGGCTTGCGTATTTTTGATCAAAAATTCCTCTTGGGGTTGAAAGGGCTATGAGATCGGTGGGTGATGGGGAGTTATGCATGTGCACATGTCACACCAATCACAGTGTGGGTTGTATCAAAGAACGAATCAAATTGCCTGTTAGAAAATAAGATAGGGAGACCTGTCAGGTTACTGTAGTTTGTTTAGTAAAACATTTCACATGTCATCGATTTAATTCTGCTATCTGTGAAACCTTTCAGTTCACACAAAAAAAATAACTCTTGCACGCCTTGCATGCCTATGTTATGATATACAGTGAATACGAGTTTAACAAGCCCATCCCCCTGAAGTGTGATAAATATTATGACACATAGTCTCTATAGTCAAAGGGTTACATTACCTTTTTTTTAATTTTTAAACTTAAGAGTAACTTTTATTACTAGTTAATATTGGGTTATTCCAGAAAAAATCCGCACCCCCCCGACGGATGGGATTCTGGAAATTCTCTCGGGAGGGTGGGTCAAATACTCTGGAAATCCAGGAGGGAGGGGGGGGGGGGTTGAACTTGAAAAGTCTTCTGCAGGGGTCATTTTGACCGATAATTCATGCGATTCGAATGTTTAGTTCAGTGACAGTTCATCGCTCTCAGACCCTGAAAATAGTACAAATATTTTGTTCAGATATTTCTCACCTGACAAAAATGATAATCTAAGTTCCTTCGCAGGTCCTTTTATTGCAGAAAACGCGAACATCAAGATACTAAAGAACGAGCAGCGTTGTTATGTTGCAATGAAGAGTTTGAAACGCCTGACACATTTCTACTCGTACCCAGACCCAGCGTGCCACTGTCGTGTAATTTCACGTTTATAGCCTTGTTGAAATCTTTGTTTGTTTGGTGTAAATTATGATAAATATAATAAAGAAAAAAAAAACAACTGATTTCCTTTCACACCTTTGCACTCTGTATTTTTAAGGTTTTTTGTTTTCATTCGGGTCTGCAGTTATCAGCCCAGTCTGCCTAATTCTTAGCTTTTTCAAACTTCAGCCAGGTTCCCCTCTTAGCCGTAAAAGGAGGAATGTCATATTCTAGTGCCTTTGTAACAAGGTTTGAGAAACGTAAACAGAATTATTTCTTTTTTGCCCTAAATAAATACTATAATAATTCGTTGAATACACGTTAAAATTTCATTTTGTGAATGGGAGCTGTTTCAAGTGCTTTTGTCTTGGCTACGTTCTCTTCAGCACACATTTGTCTTTCCGATTTACTAACGAAAGCACAAAGACATTTTGCAACTATGGCGGACTGAAAAAGCTCTTCACAACACGAGTTTGATCTTTCCTCTGTAGATTAGGACTACAGGCTCTTGAAGGTAGGATATGTGAATCAAGTTGTCCAGTCTTAACCCTTTCACTCCCAAGGGGTCTCCCTTTGACGAGTAAAATCGTCTGGCGTTAGACAGAGTAAAATCTATTAAGTAACTCTTGGGAGTGAAAGGGTTAAGGGAGATAGTTTTTTAACCCTTTCACTCCCAAGGGGTCTCCCTTTGACGAGTAAAATCGTCTGGCGTTAGACAGAGTAAAATCTATTAAGTAACTCTTGGGAGTGAAAGGGTTAAGGGAGATAGTTTTTTAACCCTTTCACTCCCAAGGGGTCTCCCTTTGACGAGTAAAATCGTCTGGCGTTAGACAGAGTAAAATCTATTAAGTAACTCTTGGAGTGAAAGGGTTAAGGGAGATAGTTTTTTAACCCTTTCACTCCCAAGGGGTCTCCCTTTGACGAGTAAAATTGTCTGGCGTTAGACAGAGTAAAATCTATTAAGTCACTCTTGGGAGTGAAAGGGTTTAAAGGTATCATGGTATGTGGATTTTTAAGAAAATGCGAAAAATCTTTTTTTCGCTGTTCAAATTGAGAAGACTGAGAAAAATGATTTGCAGAAAGAATGGAGAAAAAAGCTTTTTTACTTTTTACGATAAGAGAAAAACTGTTTTTGAATCTCATTAAACCTCTTACGGCGTGTTGACAGCTCTAATTAAAATTCACCGCCAGTTGTCACATGTAATGCGAATTGCGGTGTGATATTTTATTTGCGCACGCGAACCGTTCTCGATCTGATTGTTTCTTCGCAAGTCAAGCTTTCGTTCTTGTCAAATTTTCTTTATGTCAGGACGAAAACTCGCAAGGAAATTTCTTGCCCATTTTCGTCTCTGAAGAAGTTGAAGAGGCGAAAATCTGGTGGAACCAGCAAGTTCAGCGTCGAACAAGATCTTTGGCTCCTGATCTGAGCGACTGTGGGTCGCATTGTTTTAAGGTGGCCGAACACAGTTTTGGCGCGCACTCTTGCTAACGCGATTCAGCGCGCGCACAAGTATTGCATAAAAACAAACATGGCATAAATAGAGTGATCATTTTATTTGCTCAATGTCTGCGCTATCTGTATTATATTTTTCTTCACAAATGAACACAATGCATTGAATTGATGGTTTTACTCTTTTATTACAAAGGTATGTTAGAAAGGTAACGATGCAAAGAACTCAGCTCTGCTATTTCTTTGTTGCTAAAAGAACCCAGTTAAATGCAGCGCATGCGTAGTAAGTCGAAAAAAGTGCGATTGAGTGAAAAATTGACTTCTCGGAGGAGCTTATTTCTCGAGAACCACTCATTAGAATTTCACGAAATTTGGCACGAAAATACTTTAGGAAATAAGTAACTGGAGGATTGAAAAAAAATTGAACTTTAACAAAGGAAATTCAAGATATGCCAGTGAACCTTCAAAGAGGGATAATTAAAGATCTGTTTGTTAAATTATTATTAAAATAGCGCTAACTTGCGAGTATCGTTACAAGCTTGTTGCATGCAAATTATAAAGAAAATCTAATGACTAGATTTTCTGCAAATAAACAAAACCAATTTTAAACACCTGTTTATATTTGATCATGTTGCCATGGCAACGGTACATACGTCAGCTTAATTATCAAAAAGTTGAAGTTTGTGTTGTTAACTTGCTTGCTGCCATTTTTGGTGACCAAAGGATCAAGGGTTTTAGAGAAAAATGTAAATGAAACAGAGGTATCAAAAACTGTGTTCAGCCACCTTAAACTTAGAAGAATGGTTGAAGGAACTCGAGGACTCAAATCCCGCCAATGAAGCTGAAGGTCAAAATACAACAAGTCGCACGATATTGCTGGAAAACGGACGCGATTCCGAAACTTCCACAGCGAGAGATCGAGTCAAGCACAGATGTAGATGTAGACGATATAGACCTCGAAATTTCCTCTTTTTGGCTTCACGACTGACTGTCGAGGCATATATGGTTTCAGAAAATGTCTGGAGAACGAAGAAGTCTAAACTCGAACAACATAATACCAATGCCGCTGACGAAATAATCACGGCAGTTTAAACACAACCCTGTTTAAACCTATGTAGTCTTTCGCTTCTCGGACGATTTCACTGCAACGTGGACGTCTGTTTATTTTAAGTTGTCATGACCCACTGTTTTGGTAAACTGTCCCATGCCGACATCTGTCAGCGCGGAGGGGATTTTTAACACCTAATCATACCGATCTCACAAAAGGTTTTTCGTCTTTTTCTCGATAAAATAAAACTGCATATAAGGATGAACATTTTCAGTTCGTTTACGCATGTCTTCCAACGGAATTGGCTAAAAATCGGCAGGTATGTTCCCTATTACCTGCTTCGAAAAAGGGTGTCGGGCTTTGTTTAATTTCGCTTCCGTTTCAGAGTTATAGCCTCTTTAGTGTAAGGAAACACCCGCGTTCAGAACATCAAACTTTAGGAGGGTGTAGCAAAAAAACCAAACCACATCTGGAAAATCGCAGACACCCTTTTTAAGGGTGATGTGTGAGAAAGCATTTCCGATGTTAATTGCGCCACTCTGATGATTCAAGCGCGGAAGCGAACCAGTTTAAGCAAAGCAGTGTTTCTAGTTATTTCTTTTTATATTACTGCGACAATAACTTTTTAGAAAATTTCAAACGTATGATTGTATTCTATAACTATTAAGCTTTCAGAAAATGTATAGGTTGATGCGGTTTTCTTTCAAAGTGCCAGCGTAAGAGCGCAATTTCCAAACACTGTCAATCCACCTACCATGATACCTTAAGTTGTAAAAGAATTTGAACGATAAACGTGTATAAACTTTCGTTCTTCGAAAGGTTTTCATTTAGAAGTTCTCGATCTTTAGGAAGAGACTGACCTTATGTGTCGAAAAGGAACGACTGTTGAACTTTTTTATCATATTCTATACTAATTGTATTTACTTTAGGACCATATTTAGCGCCAAGAAAGAAAGAGGGCAATTGATTTTTGGGAGCTAAGAAAGTAAACACTCATTCGCTTTTTCGCATTTTTAAACTCCTTTCTTTTCTTAGTTCCACACAATAGAATTTTTGATATAATTTAGCCGAAGCTTTAGAAATTAAAAAAGAACATTTTCTAGACGTGATTGTACGTATTGTCTATTAAAAATAAATTAAATTTAAGCCTCGTATTTTTTCCCGGAAATCCAGGCGGGAGGGGGGTGTTTTGTCTTGGAAATCCAGACAGGGAGGGGGGGTCTTGTGCTTCAGGAAATCCAGGTGAGAGGGGGGTTAAAAAGCGACCCCATCCGTCGGGGGGGTGCGGATTTTTTCTGGAATAACCCATTGTGTGAATTTAATTTATGGTCAGTGATACATACTGGACCAATACATTTGCTCCTTCTGCCGTAAACAAGTCTGTTCTTCATTGTCACACTCATAAGCCTAACAAAAAAGGAAGTGAAAGTGAAAAGTCAATATTTTCACTTTAAACATATTTAGAGTTCAATACATTTAATTGACCTCCAAATATTGTAAAAGCTGTTCACTTCAATCAGGAAAATAAATGAAAATTTATCTGGCAGTTGGTTCTTCCACTTTGGTAATTACATGTATTTGCCATTAAGACTCACAAGCAAAATAAGAATATTTTCTCCAACTTTCTTTGACAACCAAATAATTGAAAAAAATACAGCAACTGTTCAAGACCTGTTTTATTTTACCAGTTACATTAAAGTTTACTGTTAATTTTATTTCATAACAGACCAAGTTGTCTAATAACTGGATCTGTACTTCACAAACAAGTGGTCCAAACTGAGGTGCCAGCTAGGTTCACCATGTAGACAGTCAAAGTACCTTTTCCTAACCTCGTGGTTTAATTTACCTGTAGCCTTGATCTTCACAATTGTAGCGAACTTGTTACTTAACGGGTGAATTGTATTAACTACAAGCCAGTTCACTCGTAACATCAAGGGTCCATCAAACATACTCCGACATAACAGGTGTTATGGGTTGTGGCCCTTTTTTGCAGCCCTGCTCACTAACAGTGAACTGCTAGAGACACATGACAAGCCCCCAAATGCTAGGGAGGGGGGGCAACTAGTGATAGACTAACACACCACCTAGAGAGAAAACCAATTTACACTTCTAGTTGCTGCATACCACCAGATTCCAGGATAACCTTGGCTACCAGTTAGGCTCAACTTGGAAGTTTTCTTACCAAGTAAATCTACCATTGCTACAAATCTTCTTGTTTCAAATAGTCAAATTCACAAGCATTAACTCACTCACCAGCAGGTCAAAAGTGATGTAGATTCCCATCAAAAGAGATGCTGTTACATTCATGATGGCTCCAATAGAAAATGCAATCACAAAATTATTTTTGCTGGAATGAACAAAATACAAATTAGGGCTCTGACTATTTAAATCTGTCAGCTTTCTTTAGTTAACAATTTTCTTTTAAGGACATCACCATCACACCATCAATCTACTTTAATCTCAAAATGAGCAGATGTTACAATTTGTTGACATTTTGCTTCATTTCTATGGATTAGCTTGTTGTCATGATGAGTTGTCAGCTCATGAGGAGCTTGGGGAATTCAACACTGAACCGCTTACATGCAGGCTCTCTTTCTATCTACCACAGCTTGAATAAAATCACATTCACACATGCAAAACACATTTACAAAAGAGCTTGCAGGCTATTGTAAGTTTAACAAATGGTAAACGCCATTGCATGTACTATTGAGTTATGGTGCAAGCGGGAGGTTGCTAAGCACAAGCTT
>JAHPZR010031328.1:2500-45000 GCA_019787425.1 Platygyra sinensis
CTGACCGCCGGGCATTTAGTCTATTTGAGACCGTGACATTTAGACACGGCGAAAATAAAAATACAAACAGTTGACGTAAAAAAATAACTGCTTGCGGCTTTATGAAACCGCTTTTTAATGTGTACAGCAATTTACAAGGAAAACCGTTTTTTCCATTTACTGGAACCGATGCAGAATAAGGATGTTTCTTGTTTACAAACATTGACGTCATATTTCTTTTGATATTCAAATTTGCCAGCCACTGAACAATAGCATGCATTGTTTAAACAGCCAATAAACCTCTGCATGGTTGGCACATTAATGGCAATAGGTGACGTAACGAGAAACATCGCTATACGCTTAAAATTTTACCTTGAATTTTGTTTTCTTCCTCTGGCTGTTCTCGGCAGCAAACACATTCTCTTTGCGTCGCGCTGGCATGATTTGACATCGCTCACAAGAACACCAAAATGTGCCTTCTAACCGATCGTTTACTTCTTCGTTTTCGCTTTCGCGATCCTCAGGATTAGAAACACGTTCTGACTCAAAACGGTAAAGTTGAAGATCAACCATGACCTCGAGTTAATAAATACGCTTGCAAGACAAGATATCTTGGTAAAGATGACGTCACGCTTAGCGGCCTAGCCCGACCTGGTGGCTCAGCATTTGTTTCAAAATGGCCGCTGCGGATGCGGGCTTCTTTGGAGACAAATTACTTGGGATAGAATGCACTTTAGAGGCTGAAATTTCGGTGAGTAACTTAACTTAATATAAACTTTGTATTGGTGATGACAAAACTAATATGCCTTTTGGAGTGACCTTCTCCTTTAACAAGAATGGCATTGAAATCAGGCAACTTTTAGCAGGAGGAATGGCCTTAACCTTTCACGCAAAGGCATTTATAATTCCAAAAACCATGTTAGATTTCAAAAGATGAAAATATGAAAAATTTTTTTGACTCCAAGCTTCTAAATTGGCTCCAAAAATGGGTCACCGACATTCGGCTCGTGGTTCGTCGAGTGTTGCTAGGTAGGAGAATAATTGTGTTGTTTTGAACAAAATATGCTGTTCGTCGTCAAATTAAGCCCGGAATTCTGAAGTTAACTCTTAGAAGAGGCCAATTCAACTTAAGCATTGTCTGTATCTTTTATTAGCTGCGTAGAAAATGGCAATTTTCGTGTCATTTCGTTAGGACAGCTCAGTTTTGACTGCCGCTTGTACTGCGGGCGCAGCCGCCGTATGCAAGGTTGTTGTTGTCCTTAAAATACTTACACGTAGTTTTGGGGAAGAGTAGTCTTCATCACCTTTCCTTCATAATAAAGAGGCAAGGTAGGAGACTGACGCTAAAATCGGGCCCCGATCGACCCAAAACAAGCACAACTTTTTTCGCGAAAATCGAGCTCAGTCGCTAAATAAATAGGCCAGACTCGTGGAACATGAAGTCCCCGTGCAGAGAAGGGAGACAAAACTCACCGTCCGACTACACCCTCGAGAATATTTTCCATCTGTGTGCGTGATTGGCTCTTGAGGAAGAAGGGAGTTTGGAAAATATTCCCGAGGGTGTAGTCGGACGGTGAGTTTTGTCTTTTCCCTGCACGAGGACTTATTATACTCGTCACCAGGCACAGCGCCATTTTTGAATTGTGCTGATTGTGACGGCAACGGTTTCGGGTCGCCATTTTTGTAGGTTAACGTACAGATTCTACGGTGCCTGGTGGCTTCGCGTTACTAGCTGGAGATGCTTGAGTGGATTCATTGTTTAGGGAAATCCATGTTCCACGAGTTTGGCGTGTTTATTAATCTAGTAGCTCATGTTGACTATCCCTCTACAATACTTCTAAATGACATAAAAACATCTTCCACATAAACTTCACTCGTAGCACCTCACTTTCCAATGGAAAGTACTAATTATATGGCTGCATCTCATAAGGAATTGGAACTACTGAATTCACAAATTTGATTGGCTGAAACAGATATTGAGAGCTGTCTAGATTTTCCATCTAGACTGGCATCTAGTCCAGTAATGTTTTGTGGTGAAAAAGTTGCAAACTACTTGAAAATACAGTGGATACCGGTTAATGCGGATTTATACGTATTACCTGGTTGTCCATAGTAAGCGCCCAGGGAGGGGGGGGGGGGGGGGGGTACTCGGGATTTCAAGTGACGGGGATGATCGAATGGAGCCAAAAGTCAAGACCCAAAAAAATCCTTAGGGCTTCCAGCAAAACCCCCAAAAATCCCTGGACCAAAAATTAACCCCCAAAAATCCCATGCCGATTTTGTGGCCCTTAAAAGTTCTAGAAAGGGGTAATGCCATGGGACAATGCAGACTATTGTATAACACGTGCGATGTAAAGCGACAGCAAAGTCAACTATTAAACAACAGCAAAACATGTTAACGTTTGTTTGTACATTATTTGCAGAACTACGCAGCCAGGGCAAAACCGGCTTTTTAATACCCCCCCGCAAGAAAAAAAATCCCTACTCAAATCAAGCTACCAATAAAATACTTGCCAAATTTTCGTACCCAAAAAAGTCCCGGAATCGAAAATTTCAAACCCAAAAAGATCCTTCGATCATCCCCGTCACTTGAAATCTAGAGTACTTCCCCCCCCCCCCCCACCGTCCCCTGGGGGTAAGCGGGCTCTAAGAGAAAACATCAGGGACACATGTTTTATTGATATAAAGACCAAAGCAAACAGTTTTGCAAGAAAACGTTGTTTAATCTCTTAACTGTAACGGTAAAAAGTTCATCTTAAAGAAATCTCACAATCATTTATCATAGTCTCAGAGGAAAATCTTTTAAAAGAAATTCGAGTTAAATTAGGCCACATTCCATTTAACCTTGCAGACACCAAAAACCGCACTGGTATAGTCAGTGCCACTCATTTTATCTCAAAGCCTACCAACCAAGGATCAGTAGAAATATGTTGAAAGGTAGCCAATCGGGGTGGAGGTCTTGGTATGGAAATACCATGTGTTAACATTTTTGACATGGTGCTCGGAAACATGTGGATTTATTTAAACTAGTAGTAATCAAAGATTATGAGAGTGTGGCGTTCGAGTAAACATTTGCAATCGCGTGCCGGTTCATCGCATAAACAAACTCCGTGCGACTGATTCGAGTATTTCCCCTGGGCTGATTAACAAAGCACACAGTATTTACATTTCCGTTCCCTGGTTCAGGTTCACTCTTATGTATCTTTGCTTCAGAGTACTCTTCCACTGATTCCAGCTAATATTCGACCGGATACTACTGACCTTTTCTGTCGCAACTGGAACTAAATCCACAAATGCAATCAACTACAGCCCGGGGATTTAATACAGCTGTTCCCACAGTTAACATCCTAAAGCCTAGGCGATCGTGTTCGTGAACATGTAAAATAAACAAGCTCATCGTGAGCTCGAACGAACTTTTAGATAACATCATACTGTAAAGGACTATTGAATATGATACTACTCAGCCTCAAAATTCCACGGCGAAAGAATCCAACGCTACCTCTGAGATTCGACTCTGAGATCGAGAGCACATTGAAAGAAGGACCAAAGTGTACATTGCCTGCTCACATGTTCGTCACATGTCTCACTTACGGTACCAGTTTACTGGCCGTGACCATAGTTAATAACTATGCCATGACATAGTTCATAACTATGCCGTGACATGCTCCTGCAAAAATTAAGCGGGGTGGCCATTTTTGTGTCCTTACAGGAATGTGGATTTTCCAGACTACAACTTACACAGGGCAACTAACTCTGCATAGTCACGCAACAAAATTAGGCTTGCGTTCCACTTCGTCGAACGCAACAATTACCAGACATTAGCAACAACCCAGCAATACCAGCGGAGGATGATCCTGGTACAACTCGCAGCAAGAAAACAATAGGGAGCTTTAGATTGGACTACGAGTACCAGATTGAGTACGAGTACGACTTTCGAATTTCAAACCAGTGACGTTTCCAGAGCCCTCGTTCTTCATGTTGGTTCTAGATAGAGAGAGTAGCTCATGAGATGAAATGGGTATGTGTTGTGATAATGTGAAGCCGAAAAACTAGAATTGAAAAGTCGTACTCGTACTCAATCTCGTACTCGTAGTCCAATCTAAAACTCCCTAATGTCAAAGAGGAAGAAGGTTAAGAGCAATGACTGCAACAAAAAGCCAAAGAAGTGAAACGTGTGTAATAGGAGGCATAAAACTTTATAGAAATGGTTTCAGCTAGGTCCCAAGTTTTAAAAATTAGCTTCTAAATGAAGGCCATTTCCAGCCATCGTTTAAAAGTGTTCAGTAATATGCTTTAGAAAACAGTCCCAAGAAAGCACGCGCGCTGATTGGTTAAAAATCGTGTTTGTATAACTCGATGGAGACACAGAACTAGAGCGCGCTGTTGACGTAGTGATGGCGCGAGCAAAGAGAATTTACATTTTGATATCCAAAGTTAACAAGTTGTTTTCCTTCTTCTCGTCGTGGTGTTTTCTAAAGGAAATAGAAAACATGTACATCGTGTTTCTATCGAGTTATACAAACTTTCGTGAAAGTTTGGGAGAACTCGAAAAAGCTGTGGAAACACTCGCCTGCGGCTCGTGTTCCCACAGCATTTCTCGTTCTCCCAAACTTTCACTCGTGTTTGTATAACTCGATAGAAACACGGTACATGTTTTCTATTTCTTAATGATTTCGTCGTGCCACTTAAATTAAGACAAAATTGGTTAGTCTCTTGAAAAACTAAAAAGGTTTACGAGCAAAATGAGATAAGACTCATTACTAGATGTTGCGAATGAAATATTTTACAGCGTCACGAAAGAATGCCAATTTTATGCTTTTGGAGACGGCGCGACGGGCCCTGACGAGGCGTAATATTAAATGGATCCTAATGCGACTAGAAAATCATTTCAAATCAAACGAAATCTGTTTTTATTCTAACCTTGATAAAGTCTTTCAGTTGCCAGAGTTTCAGGCAAAATTATTAATTTTTACGGGAATTTGATTGGGTGGTTCTTAGTAGTTAAATGAGTCCTTATCTTTGCTAACTCTGTTTTCAAAAAAACAGGCATATATTTATTCGCGCTAAAGCGAAATTTGAATGTTATTTTTGCCCACGGCTTTGAAGTCATTTTATCGGCGATAGCTTAACCAGTCTTTTACCAGTAACCTTAAAATGAATTCCGCCAAGCATGTCAACAAACCCAATAAAGTGAACAAAAAAAAAAAACGAGGAAGTCTCTATACCTTGTAAACGCAATATACATGACAACATAGGAGGGCCAAAAGCTGTCAAACACAACAAATTAATCAATGGGTTTTCCTTCTTCCAACCGTAAAATGAGGAAGAATATAGCAGTCTACGAAGCGGCTGCCCCTGCTAACACAAAGCAAACGTCAAAACTCGACTGGTGATATTTACAAATCAGTACAGTTTTATTACTGTTACTTTAAGACTTGAGTTTATCGATACACGGCGAAGAACGGCAGAAGACTAAGCTTGTTTGTTAGCAATAAGACTTAGGCAAATTTATATTCAACGACTACTCTCGTCTCCTTGTTTGAAATTTATCGAATTTCTCACAGCATCGTTTCAAACCAGATAATCAATAAGAACTCTTCATAGCAGTACTTCCTTACTCAATTTCTTATCTAGTTCCAATCCTGTTCTGTCCTAAATACTTCGAATTGACCATGTAGCCTTAATGAACTAATGAATCCAGGTTTCTCTTAAGTAGTTCTTCTTTTGTCTGTAATACGTTTCTTTTAATTAAGGTTAGCAGATGTCATTTATTTTTATTGTTCCTGGCCCGCCTCGATTAGCTTTTGCTACCTGCGGTGCCAGGTCTGTCTACTGTTGTAATATGTGTTAAAATGTAATAATAATAAAGTTGTCTAAGACCGAAGCCGAAGCAACTAAATAATTTTTATGGAAAACAAAAAAAGTTTCTATGTAACCAAGTCGCTTGTACCATACTTTGGCAGAGCAATTCAGAGTGAATCTTAGAGGCAGAAACTTCCAGGAAAAGGTGCGAAGACTGAACTAAACTAAACGAATTAACCACTTTTTCCCGCTGTGTTTACCGTTCTTGTTGATCACCTGATGAAATCATGTGACTATGCAGCTTCTGTACATCTCGACGCGCGAAGTTCTACAGTCACTGAGTCAATTTGTTAGGTATTTTACCGGCCTCCTTTCAATAGTCCTTGTTCTCTCTGCCTCACGGCATTATTCGGCATTATTTCACCTCCTTTCTCTAGCCGGCTGCCTCGCTATAAAACACGGCATTGTTAGTACTGTTTCGCCTCGTTTCCCTAGCCTTGCCCCGCTCTTTTTCGCGATCTTCTTCGCTTCTTTGACCTTTTTCCCTGTTCATTCCTACTCTCTGCCGTTTTATTTAATTTCTGCTTCAGTTAAACTCCATCTGAAAACAATATAGATCAACCCCCGCTATCCGGCGTTTGTCGATGTAACAGACAGAAATCAGTTATCTTTTCTTAAATCCCGCTAAGAAAAGATGGCGCTCTTGAGCTCCCCCGTTAGGTTTATATTGAAACGCGTATGATAATTTTTTGGTATATTTTGGGTGCCGCGAATAGGCAATACTACCGATACACCAAAAAATATTATATACCAAAACGTTATTATCATTACTGTTTCATGGGCGCTTCGCGGTTCCACTCCTATATCAAAAAACGCCCCTCCCCCTCCCGAAGAGTCTAGGGAGTTTTAGCAATGACGACGGCGACGGCGCGGACGACGCTTTGGAAAAAAAAGAATTTATATTTTACCTTCGAATGTCGCAACTCTGTAAATCTTTTCAGTACGCCTATCGGTCTCAAAACTTGTCGAGGCTAAACATGCACCGACAACGTTCAATTCCAAAAGAAGTTTCGAAAAATTAGCCATAGCAGTTCGCGTTCTCCAAAATACATAGAACTTAGTCATTTCACGTTCAGCTGTTTTGCAGAGGACGGCAAAGAAATGTACCTAGATTCAAAACGCACGTGCACAGCTATTGTTTTGCTAATTCAACCTTTTGTTTGGTGACGCTCTCCTCGCCGTTGCCGTCGTGGTTTGCTAAAACTCCCTTCTGTACGGACGGACGGACGTTCGCTCGCTCGCTCGTACGGTGATGTCATAACCAAATTTTCTCGGCTTTCTCGGCTTCGCTGGCGCACTTCGCGCGCTGAAGCTCCGCTAAAAAAATTTCAAACGGTATATAAAAATATTGCTGCCCTGAAAGCGACAAGTGTTAAAAAAACCTGCTATTTACAACAATAAATGAGAAAGTAACCTTTACTCCTCTTGAATACGCTAGTTTCGAATTGTGCAGAAACAAAAGAACAGAGTCGAGGTTCAGGGGAATAATTTGCATTTTGCTTTGTTATGAACAATACAAAATGCTAATTATTCCCCTGAACCTCGACTCTGTTCTTTTGTTACTGCACAATTCGAAACTAGCCTATTGGTCTCTCGCCTCCCTCCCCGGTCAATTTAAAACCTATTAATTTTAACTTAGCGAAGAAAGTACCGTCCAAGTCTTTAACTATACCCGATCGATATACTCTGACAGCTTCTTTTCTTTCTTCCTGTCTAAACGACGTAAAAAAGAATTCTCCAAACGGTATATAAAAATTACTGCCCCGAACGGCCACTGTTAAAAATATGCTATTTACAACTGCACTACATTGTAAATGAGCCGGTGAGCTTTACTCTTTCTGGCTTAGTCGTCCCCGGGTTGAGTTATCACTCCCTAATTTAAACTAAGAAATTCTTATAACCAACGCTTTCTTACGTATTTAAGACTATTTCTTAAAAAAAAAAAAACCTTAAAACATGCAGCTGCTTCAAAAAACGTTTTTCTGCTGCTGGCGAAAAATGAACAATTACACCCTGACAAACATTGCATACACATATAACAGAAAATCAATGTCTTTGATATCCTATTTACAGTGTTTCTCCAAAAGGTTGTTAGCTTGTTGCTTGACTTGTGTGTGTAAGGAGCCCTTCATTCATCAGGTCATTGCTTGCCTACAAAACCAGAATTAAAGGAAATTATTCAAAAATGTCTAAGCTTGTGCAACAAAATTTCCATCTCCTTTTTGGGAGCGATCTGTTCAACATTCAAAACATTGTCCTGGTCTGAAAATTGAATCCAAATAAAAGGAAATCAAAATCTGTCGTTATTATATCTGTCGTGTTCTAATGATCCGGCACAGTATAAATTCGATCGTGAGTTTGAGCTTCTTTCTCGCAATGAAGTGAAAGACCTGTCTGACCGTCGAAATTTAATTTGTGCCTGGGACCAACTAACGAGAATCGGCAAACGATTTTACTTTGATACTGAACACTTACCTTTATTTTCCAAAGGCAAATGTCACGTTATCTCCAATTAGCATAAACGGTGCCCACTTGGAAACCTCGGTAAAGCCATTGTCCCTCATCCACTTCTTGGCCTCGTGAAGAGATTCACTGGCACTTTTTCCACGAACAAGGTTCTCGTAGAAACGACTCATCAACTGCTCTGTTGCTCTGTCTTCTAGAGCCCACAGTGCCACCAACACTGAGCGCGCTCCGGATCCTAAGAACGCACGAGCGATTCCAACAACTCCTTCAGCTCTAATTTGTCCACGGCCGCTGTGACAACAGCTTAGTACCACCAGTTTTAGCTCGCACTTGGACTTGTGAAATGTCAGACATTTTCAACAGATAGTCGTCTTCTTGAGGAATCCCATTAGTAGAGCCTGGAGGTGCAAGAGCAATTTCTCCTCTCTCAGCATTACCATGTGCGGCAATATGTATCAGACTCACTGACTTTATCCTCTCAAGTACCGCCTGCTTTGTTGCGTGCTGTCCTAACAAAGGTCGAACACCCAGCAGTCGTCCAATCATCTCTGCTTCCTTTCTTGCTCCAGGCAATGGTTTGAACGTTTTATTGAGACGTCCCCTGTAAATCACCTCACCAACAACAGGATCACCCACTAGTAGAGCACCAGCCTGACTGTGATAGTCTGTAGGACTGTCCTGAATGAGCTTCAGGGTCGCCAAAGAAGGAACCACGCGGATTCTGAAAGTCTCTGTTAAATACTTACCTTTTTTATCCAGTAAAGCTGAGAATGGAACACCGTACAAGCTGCCATCAGGAACAATGATGATTTCGGGCTCATTAAGTAAGTCGGAAACAGGATTGATGAGCATTTCGTAGAACAAAGTTAGACTTTGCTCGGAGTCATTTGTGTTCTTGCCTCGTCGCAAAGTTTCGAGGTTCTCTTCCTGGGAAGAATCAAGTTTCGATTGAATGTCATTCAAAGATCTATCCTCACAGAGCTCTTCTGGTAAAATACCAAAGCTTCTGAAGCTATTGGCCATGATGGCAAAAAATTCATCCAAATTTCTAGCGACTTTTCCCAATCTGGTGTGAAGAGTCTTTTTATCCACTTTTATTTGTCTGAGAGAAACGGCACCGCTTTTCTTCAGACTCCACAGAAACACTAATTGATCAGTATAAGAAATGTATAGACAAGCACAGTTACCTTCTTTCTTCATGACATTTTCAATGCCAGTCCATGATTGCGGGTCAGCTGATATGATTGGTTCAGCAGAGTACTGAGTTGCCAACAAGTCTGTTAAGGCTCTTGCCCGTCCCAGTTCAGCAGCATAAAGAGCTTCGCGTGGATTTCCAACGTTACAAAACAACCTACTGAGGTGCTTGTACGGTAAAACGTGCTTGTCTGCAAAGGATATTTTAAATTGATCGCTGTCCTTAAGAAGTGCTCGCAGTTCTTCGAATTTTCCAGTGCATTGATGCAGATAGGAGAAGGCTTCCTCAATCTTCTGTTGTGATAACTTCGATAACGCAAAATACAAATAGCAGCAAAGCTCATTTTCACCGTCACTAGTATGTTTACTTATTGAAAGCGCCTTCTTCAGGTATTCTTCGGCTATGACGCATTTACCAAGAGACACATACACTCTTCCAAGGCTTTCATTACATCTTCCTTCATCATTTTTGTTACCAATTTCAGTTGCGATCGCAAGTGCTTTTTCATGACATTCTATCGCTTTCACCATATTATTAATGTATTCAAACGCAGTTCCTTGTTGTAAGTGGCATTGTCCTTCCAAACTTCTGTGACCAATTTTTTTGGTAATCGCAATTGCTTTGTCATAATATCTTATTGCATTGCCATATTTACCAAGAGACTGAGAAATTCTTCCTAAGCTCATGTAATCGACTGCTTCGTATTCTTTTCCACAATCTTCCATTCTGATTCTGATCGCAGATGCTTTCTTATAATACTCTGCAGCCTCGTCACTTTCACCAAGTTGATCAAAGATAATTCCTAGATTTCTGTAGCATACCATTTCTCCCGCTTTTGTTGCCAGTTTTTAGGTCTATCGCAAGTTGTTTCTCGTGATATTCTTTAGCCTTAATATATTCACCGAGAGACCGAAACAGTACTGCTAGGTTTCCATAATTTCTCGCTTCTTCCTCTCTGTGGCCAATTTCTATGTTGATCGCAAGTGCTTTCTCGTGATATTCTTTAGCTTTGATATATTCACCGAGAGACAGAAACAATACTCCCAGGTTTCCGTACGTTTTAGCTTCTACATGTCTGTTGCCAATTTCTATGCTGATCGCAAGTGCTTTCGCGTGATATTCTTTAGCCTTGATATATTCACCGAGAGACATAAACACTTCTCCCAGGTTTCCGTACGTTATCGCTTTTCCATCTTCGTCGCCAATTCTTATCCTGATCGCAAGTGCTTTCTCGTGATATTCTTTAGCCTTGATATATTCACCGAGAAAGTGAAACACTGATCCCAGCTTTCCATAGCTTACCGCTTCTTCCTCTCTGTTGCCAATTTCTGTGCTGATCGCAAGTGCTTTCTGGAAATGTTCTTTAGCCTTGATATATTCACCGAGATACTGAAACACTGTTCCCAGGTTTCCATAGCAGGTCGCTTCTCTCTCTCTGTGGCCAATTTTTTTGCTGATCGCAAGTGCTTTCTCGTGATATTCTTTAGCCTTGATAAATTCACCACGAGCTTGAAACAATGTTCCTACAATGAGCAAAAAAGTTGTTGAGATGCTTTTCGATGTTTGAGCACTTCAGTATTCTATTTTTATTTGTGTCTTGTGTTCATTGTCTGATACCCCCGGTCCCCCAGTTCAATGTTGTGTAGGCGCAGCTGTGGTCTATGCAGTCTAGGAAATAGAATAATCAACCTTGTTGGAGGGGGGAGGGGGGGGGGGGGGAAAGGGGGGAAATGTGCTTAGACGCCCGATAATCGAATTTTACTGCCAAGTGTTTAAAGCGTTATAAGGGTCAATATTTGGACGCAATTTCTGTTATGTAGCAGCCTTAAATTATATTCGGCAGTTCTGCTAAATTATGTTATTACATTTTATATAATAACCAAATCAATGCGCGCGCTCTGATTGGTCAATAAGCTGTGGGTTGTTGTGCCGGTAAACCTACGGAAAAAATCGCGCGTCTTCTGAATTATTAGGGACTTTAAGCAACGACAACGGGGACGGCGACGGGAACACCACAGCATCAGGGAAAACCCAAAATGTCCATTGCGGATGACTGGCGGGGAACTGGTTGACGTTCTGCGTTCAGGCCCGACGTGAGTCTAGCTCATTTCGCGTTGTCTGAAAACGTGAGCTTTAGCTTTCGTTTCCGCTGCTGTGTTAACGCTAAATAACCCGTGATACTAATTTCTAGGAACTTTAATTGCTTGTTTTCTCTTTTTATGTGAGATATTTCATTTTAAAGCTTAGAAGTCAAGAAAGCTGAAGCGAACTCAAGCCAGTCGGCGAACATGTGAGTACCGTGAAATATATTTTTGAAAGCTTATGTAAATAAAGACAACTTACATGCATTTCAATCGAAATTTTTCCTTTCAAGAAGTACTAAAATGTCAAACGGTTTATATGGTCAGATTCTAGCACATTTACTAAAGGGTGTACACCATTTAAATTTGTGTAGCTGTCGAAACTGTTTTCATTTTCAGTCGTAAGATCAGTGGTTTACTTAGATCTTTATCAGTCGGCACACTGATTTGTCGCGCCAGTCTGATTAAACATTTGCTGTTTATTAGTTCATTTACTCCATTGAACAATTCAGCGAGAAGGGGCAAGTCGCGTTTGTGGAAGCAAAATTCGGACAGGCACTCGTCGTCTCCAAATCATCGAAGTTTAAATTCAGGAAAGGAATGAGGTAGGTCGAGAATATTAGACCGTTTTAAATCGCACAAAGTAAGAGTTCGTGATCGTTTAACACACCTTCACCGTAACTTATCAAGAGTTGATTGCGAACTTCTTCACATGAAGTAATCCTGATAAACTGAGGACGAAAATCACATCAATAAGCTTGACAGTACAGTGCAGAAACTATGGTTTCCGACGGTGCTGCTTCATGTTTGTGAATTTCTGTCACAAGGGCGTTCTCTCCCCAATCTTCTCACAGGTTTCGGCGTCCCCGTCGCCGTCCGCGTTCCCGCTGCTTAAAGTCCCTATTATATAAAAGCAATGGACCACAAGTTTTCTATGAGTTATAGCCTGATAAACCACTTGGGATGTTGGTAGAACACTTGAAGAATTCGTAAACCACTCGCCTGCGGCTCGTGGTTTACAAATTCTTCTCGTGTTCTACCAACATCCCGCGTGGTTTATCAACTGATAACCCATAGAAACTTGTAGTCTATTGCTTAAGTATATTCTCTTTTCAATTATCGAATTTTGTTCTTTTAAGGGTCTTTTAAGCAGCTGAATTATGTTTTATGTTTTGTCATCATGTTTTCTATTTTCGCATTATGTTCTCGAATTTCTAAATACGTCCTGCTTGCTGCTGAATTATGTTTTGACATTTTACATCGCGTTTTCCATTTTTTAGTTATTTTTTTGTAAAAAAATAAATACCTCTTAGTCGGCGCGTCGAGTATGTTATGGACGGGTCAGTGGATCAGTAAGTGAGTGAGAGATGTATGTATGTCACACCAATCAGATCGGATCTACTATTAACAGCCAATCAAATTTCTTGTTTTAAAGGTAAATGGTATATGAGAAGATTTGATCCCGATACAGTTCAGAACGGCCATATTTATTCTTCTATAAAAGAGGAGGAAGTATTCATATACTGGGTTTACATCGGCATTTTCTGTAGGTTAGGTTGAGGATTTTAGTTATAGAAGAAATGAGCGTTGAGGTTTGAAACAGTGTGTGAGCTAGTTGTATGTAAATGAACGAGATGTTTTTTATTTTTAGTTACAAAGGTAACTTGATATTTTTGTTTTTCACAAGGAGTAAAATCAATTAGACGTCACGCATCGTTGCTTCTAGTTCTCAGGAAATGTTTAAGGGGTGACGAGACTATTTTGATTTGAAAGAGTTCGAACGTTTACAATAGGTACAGGTAACGATTGTTTTGTTCTTGTTGCATGCAAATATAGAGAGATATTTTTTATTTTTTAGTTACAAATGGTAATTTGACACTTTTTGTTTTTTCACAAGGGAGTAAATTCAATTAGAGCTAACAAATCGTCAGCACCTGTTCCCACGAGATGCTTGCTATTTGGAGTTACAAATGGTAACTTGATACTTTTGTTTTTCGTGTCGGAGAAAATCGTTCGCACGAGATGTTTGCTATTTTTAGTTATAAATGGTAACTTGGCACTTCTATTTTTGATTTGGGAATAAATTCAATTGGAGCTTACAAATTGTCGGCTATTGTTTCCAGGATATTAAACAAAAAAGAAGCTTTCATTTACCAAACTGTTTTTACGCCTCTGCAGTAGCAGTTTATAGCTTTATTTGATGACATTTATTTCAGTTCGATATTTTTTGAAGACTAAGTTAAAGTGCAAAATCAGACTTTGAACGTAACAGAAAGTTTTTTTTCTCTTTCTTTCTATTTTCGGTGAAGTAGTGTTGTTTTGTAAAAAGGGTAAACTTACGACTCGTATAAAATGCGAAAAGTTCTCTTAACGGCTTGAGTATTTTTGAGCAAAAATTCCTCCTGGGGTTGAAAGGGCTATGAGATCGGTGAGTGATGGGGAGTTATGCATGTGCGCATGTCACACCAATCACAGTGTGGGTTGTATCAAAGAACGAATCAAATTGCCTGTTAGAAAATAAGGTGATATCTATAGCAATTTGGAGACGTGTCAGGTTACTGTAGTTTGTTTAGTAAAACATCGATTTAATTCTGCTATCTCTGAAACCTTTCAGTTCACCAAAAAGTAAGTCTTGCACGCCTTGCATGCCTATGTTGGTATTATGTTATCCATTTTAGGAATTATATTCTTCAAGACGCTTAACACTTGCATTGAATTTTTAAATGTATTCGGCTGCTTTGCCAAATTATGTTCGGTCGATGGACTGGTGCATTGCAGTAGAAAAGCAACGAGGAACCCTGAGTCGACAAAACTTCCCGCCTTTTTTATAATTTGTGTTAATATATTAACAAGATGGCGGAGGAAGATAAATATCGATAGAAAGAAGTTCAGATCCTGAGATGACCATGGACAAGAAGAAGTTGGAGAAAAACCGAACAAAAGCGGAAAAGCAATACGTCTTCTTAGAGAGGTCAAAACTTTGTTGACTGAGTCAGTTAACGTCGACGCAGCGAAAGAAACACGCAAAGCGGTAAGTGTAAAACGTAGACTGCAGACTGCAGACCGGGAGGTAAAATGCAGACTGAGGGTCATAAGGATGAAAATACATATATAAAGAGTGTTGGTAACCGTAAAATGTTTTAATTGATTAAATTAAGTTGAATTTTGTACACGTCGAGTTTTGGCATCTCTTCTATCAAAGTGGTCATACTAACGATTATTTGAGAACGCCGAAATGTTATGACTTCTCTTGTTTGGATGGCCGACTGTCACCTTTGAGTAAATACCAATTCACAAACCTCTTGATATATTAAAGTCGAGTGCAAAGATTGAATATCTTTCACAAACTAGGTTCGATGCCGGAAGCCGCGGGTTTCGCCCATAACGAGTTCCGTCCATGAAGCGTTTCGCCCAGACCTGTACCTACCAGATTTCAAAATATAGAAATATAATCTTAAAAAAACTCTCAATTCCTTTTTCTTCAGTATTCGCGAATCCATATTGGTAATTTGCCTTGCGGAACTTATCTTTTTTTTTTTCGCAAAAGACATGCCAAAAAATTGCCCTCACGAGTGAGACATTTGCTCAAAGTTTCTTTATTTGATAGCTAAACAGTTCAAATGAACGTGATTTGCTTATTATGTTGAAGAGAAACAACATATAATTAAAGTTTGTAGCTCGGAGAATAAACAAACGAACAAAACAGCTCGAAAGAGTCATCCAGCAGAAACGTGACAACAACATCGACTTTTATGTCACGAAGCCTTCGTACTGTATATTATAGAAGTAAAAGTGAAACTTACTCGGCCATTGAAACGATTGAAAGCTTGGACCTCACCAATCTTGTCCGAAGAATGTTTTCGAATATCCCTAGGTTCTTTGTGTACATTTTGCCGTGAATGGAGGTAGAAACGTATCCCAAATCGGGCACAGCGAAGCAAAATGCCAACTGCAAGCCGTATGCAGTTTTCGAATGCGTCGAAGAAATTCGCCGATTTACATGGACTTTTTCTATCCAATCCTTGTGAATTTGATATCAAAATAAGCACTAGATTCCAGGCTTTCCAAATCTGACCGTACATCTTGACAAACGCATAAGGCGATTGACTTAAGCCGCTTTTTAGTATTGACCGCGGGCAGGATTTCGTCACGGATCGGTCACGGCTTCTATCGAGTTTCGCAACTTCGAAGCCCGATTTACATGGATTTTTTTTCAGTTTTCGGATATATTTTTACATTTCTAGATAGAATAATACCTAAATGACCTAAATCCGTGCGTACATTTGAAGAAAGTAACTGATAACCGTGTCAAATTTTTCATTTTTCTCAAAAATTTCACCATTTTGACCAAAATTTGGGGTCAAAATTGGGGGCCTGGGACGAAAAATAAAAATTTGAAGCAAATGTCACCCAATATTTTGCCATATGCAGCGATATGTTCCACTCGCAAGTGCTTTCAACAGCGTTTAATTTGCATGGTTCAACTCAAAACAAATGCGACCTTCTCGAGAAGAAAAATGCTGCAGATAAAAACAAAATCATAGTCATACTTTCTCGATAAAAATTTTCTTAAACGTTTCTTGTAATTCGTGTTCGAATTACATCACCAATCCCCGCTCGATTCTCAGTGAAAGGGACAACTTGTTCGTTTCAAACGGAATACTCAGTGCCTCGCTCTAATAGCTATAACACGGACTGATACCAACTTATAAAAGACAGAATATATTTGTAACACAGAACATTCTGTGCTTCGCTTCAACAAATCATACAGAATTTCCACGTTACGCACAAATGTCGCAAAAAAATTATATTTCATATCCGCTCTTTCCTTTAAAGTCCCAGACAGCGCGAATTACTTTTCGATTCGTATCGACCTGTGAAGAACAGCTTTTTTAAAAAGGATCACTTCTCTGCACTCGTTTAAAGAAAGAATAACACATATTATGTCTAGCATCACGCTCTTCGCTTTAAGGTCCCACACAGCGCGAGTTATGTTGCGACTAGTATCGAACGTTTCAACAAATCATACAGAATAGACCTTTTTCGCTTGTACATTTTGTTTTCCCAGTACAGATCATGTGATGATTCTCAGGAGATTTGATCCTTTGTTTTGTTCATTAAAAAGAGTACATGCAGACATATTCATGCTTACATGTCACCTTTTTAATGAACAGAACAAAAGATCAAATCTCCTGAGTATCATCACATGATCTGTATTGCGAAAACAAAATGTACAAGCGAAAAAGGTCTATTGTCCACGTTTCGTACAAACGATAATACCCAATATTCCGTTCTTCGCTTTTAAAAAGGTCCCAGACAGCGCGAGTTATTTTGCCACTCGTATCGAGCGTTTTAACAAATCATACAGAATTTTCCGCGTTTCGCTCAAGCAATTTAAATACCTAATATTCAGTTCTTCGCTTCAAAGTCCCAGACAGCGCAAGTTATCAGTTTTGCGACTCGTATCGAGCTGTGAAGAATCGCTTAAGGCTGGTTCTCACTAGCGCATAAGCATAAGCACAAGCCGACATACGCAGAAGCAGTAAGATGTTGATAATTAGCACCTTTTGTTCGAAATTTCCCTAATAAAAGGCGCTAATTATCAAGATCTTACTGCTTCTGCGTATGTCGGTTTATGCTTATGCTTATGCGCTAGTGAAAACCAGCCTTTAAGGACGTTCGCGCTAATTGTTTCTGCGCATCCTTACTGCGCACGCAAATTCACATCCCACGTCATGCATCGAGCGCGCGCGCTTAGTACCAAAATGAACAATGATAGGGCATATGGCCATTTTTATAGCTTTGATTGGATTTAACGATCTTGGACGTTCGGTGACCCCTACTTTTCTTTTCAGAGACAGATTGTTTTTACAATTATCTCCACTCTGTCCAAAAACGAACAAAAAATCAATGTAGGAAGTTAAAAAAAATTCAAGATTTCTGTCCACGGGACATGGAATCCTTCCATCTTGCGGCTGCAAGGCGGGTGAAACTATGGTCACTAAATGCGAACTTGTTCTTTGAGGAACCTCACCAGTTGACTAAATTCGCTAAATAGGTCCATTCAAACCATATTTGGCAGAGAACACTTCCCTTCAAAGCACTAATTGCAAGATTTTGGGACTTGCAGCCACTTTGGTCTTCTTCGCTAACAAAGCCCGATTTACTCAGATTTGGGTGTTTTTCCGGGCATGTTCTCTCCGAAATGAAGTCGGTGACCCCCCAATTTTTTTACATTTCTGACATCACTTACTCATCATCTTTCAATGGTAAAATTTTCAGAAAAAAAATCAATGTTAGAAAATTTTCGCGCGAACGTCCTTAAACGTATCATTTGTTTGCATACGTTTATCGAGTATTACATAGTATGTCTTGCACCATGCATGGTTTTGCTCATGTTCTTGGTGTTATTTCTCTTGCGACTTGTGTCGAGTTATCAGTTTTGCGACTCGTATCAAGCTGTGAAGAATCGCTTAAAACGTATCATTTGTTTGCACACGTTTATAGAACGAGTAATACATAGTATGTCTTGTACCATGCACGGGTTTGCTCATGTTCTTGGTGTTATTCCTTTTCTGACTTGCGTTGAGTTACTTCCAATCGACTTTCATCGAGTCGAGTCGACACGTGCTGGAACGAGTTGTGATCATTTTTGTGTGAAACTTAAGTTCGGTAGTTGAACTTTAATTTGACAATCGGACTTGATCTTCGTTGATTTGTCAGATGTTTGCAGCATTTCGCGAGAGTTGGTGTGACTTCTACTTTGTATCCTTGTTTTTATCACGATAAGTGTATAAATTTGGGGCTCGCCTTGCTCCCTTATATCTTAAAGTTTTCTTGTTAATCTGTTTTTGTAGTGCATATGTCATCCGTTTGTTTGGCCGATGTCCAAGATTTTTGGATCCTGCTTTGGATGATATTTTTCACTATTATGATCACAGTCTGTCTTGAGTTATTATCTCAAACAGAAATTTACAGTTCTTGAATGTTATTGTTTAGTTATCTATGGCTGATTATTTTCGATGTCCTAGCTCCTTCTTCATATGTGTTTCCTTTGGATGTAGGTGGAAGTGGGAGACTACACATAAGCTTAAATCATATAAGTGTTTTATGTGTATTACCATCAAAAAGATGACAAAGGGGAACTTTGTACTGTCATACTTGTAAGGATAACTTCTACCAGAACCAGCCAATATGTTTGAAGCAAATGCTAAATTACCAACAGGTATTTTAAGAGACTATGGGCTTGGAGTCTTCTTTGCTATATTTCCCAAGAACTAAATTTATCCACCAACACTCTAGTTCTTAAACAAGGACATATCATGCTGCTGTATACGATATCAAATTTATAATTGAAATGGACCACAACAGAATACTTAATGACATATATAATGTAATTTCAGTCAAAACATCCCAGTATAAAAATTAATGATCTGGTATACTATATACCCTACATGACTATTCTAAATCATAATTTCGGAGGTGACCCGGCAAGGTGGTGTGGAAACTGTTTTTGGCAAGATATTTAACATTCAATGTAAAAATGTTAAAATCATAACATGATCATTGTGCTGTTGACCACAAGACTTGCAGTAAATCACAAATTTTAGTTAAACTGACAGATACTTGAAATGACCGGCATAGCATAGCATAGCATAGCATAGCATAGCATAGCATAGCATAGCATAGCATAGCATAGCATAGCATAGCATAGCATAGCATAGCATGCATGCATGCATGCATACATACATACATAAATAAATAAATTTTTGCTACAAACATTTATGGTCTTCAACTCGGGGGTTGTTCATGCAAACCATACAGTAGCAGTCGCTTATTAGCAAGCCGTTTATCACTGCTTTCGATTAATAAGAAAATAACGCGTACGAAACTCGATTAATCAAGCTTTACACAAGTTTTCTAGAATCTCCAAGTTTACGCGTTGCGTGGCATTAATGGCGGCTCGATAAGGGTCTCGAGTAGGTTAAAGATGAGTTATTGCTCAAGGTTTTGACAACTAAACAGGTCTTTCTGTTTGGCGTCTCCGTACAAAGCTCTATAAATTTGGGCGAGTGAACAACCGCACAGACCTAAATCTTGGCGAGATTGTTTTTTCATCAATCATCTTCGTTTTATTGAATGGCTACGATTTATTTTTTGACGGGGTGACACTGCAAACCAGCAATCGGACTCTACGCTAACAAAAACGTACAGTCATCTGGGTGCACAGCCAGCAGAAACTCACCTTTATAACTGTGCACTTCCTCAGTTGTTCCCTCTTTGTTTCCTTCTCCGCCATTTTTCTCATGCTGGCTACCGCTGTACACTCGTTCCCAGACTCCCGTTCCCCGTTCTTCGTTCCCGTTGCCCGTTGCCCGTTGCCCGTTGCCCGTTGCCCGTTGCCGTTCCGGTATTAGTAACATCGGAAATTGGCGCGTTTCATTCTCGTCCCCAGAGCCCACGATCCTCTGGCTTGCGGCAGGAATCGAGAGCTCTGGGAGCAACCATTTCAGGATGCGCCATAGATGCAGACTGCGTGAAACCGGATGGGCAGAATTCGGTTATTTCCTTTGTTATTTTAAAATGGTTGCTCCCAGAGCTCTCGTTTTCCGACCGCTGGCCAAGGGGAACGAGGCTCTGGGAACGAGATTGCGCACGTTTCTGCTAAAGCAATCGGTCTCAATTTTTCGAGAAACTGCGCATGCGTTGCATTTAACTGGGTTCTTCGGTAACAAACAAAAGCTGAAAATTGCTGGGTTCTTTGCTTCGTTACCTTTTCTAACAAATCTTTGTAATAAAAGACTACAGCCATCAATACACTGCGTTCATTATAGTGAAAAACAACACAGATAGTGCGGGTGTTGAGTAAATAAAATGATCGCTCTATTGACAGCATGTTTGTTTATTCAAATCCTTGTGCACGCGCTAAATTGCATCAGAAAAAAGCGCGCGCTAAAAATGTGTTCGGTCACCTTAACAAGTTTCTTCAAGTTTATCATTGTTCTGGTGATCAAGGCAGCACCAAGGTAATTATCTTTTACGCTATGTTAGTTTGTTAATGTACGCGGTTTGTAGCTTTACTCGCTTAAGTTCAATTTCATCGCTTATAATTGTAAATTTAAGATTTAAGGCTCCAGATAAAGTCAAGTTGTGAACGACATCGTTTTACCGTTATTGTATATCGATCTTAAGTTTTTTCCTTTCAGTTTGTAACTTTCGTGTATGATATTTTTATATCCTGTTATTTTCGCAATCTTATTTTGTAATTTATCTGTCTTTTATTTTTGTCCTCACGGTGTTTATAGAGCCTTTAAAGAATCTTAATAAACATCAGTTAGTGAACAACGTCTAACCAAATCACTGGAGCAATACGCAACAGTAAACTTGCTTTTGCTAAAATAACCGGTGTCCTACTTAATTGAAATGTGTACCATCGCTTTATTCCAGTGTTTGGGTTCTTTTCATTGGGTATTATGGCAAGCTTACTCATTAGTACAAAAGTGTATTGAGTGTAAGCTTGCGTGACATTCGTACGTGACATCGCAAATTAAGGGTGTCGGTCTTCTCCAGCTCATTTCTCTCCAAAAAAGGAATGAAATAAAGTAATCGTTGAATTAGAAACTACTCGTGGTACTCCCAAAGAAGGCTATCTTGGAGTAATTCAAACAACAGCTATACAACAACGGTCAACAGCGGTAATGTACCAGTCAAATTGAAGCTTTTAAACATCCCATCCCCGGGCAACCCCCCGGGTACGCGGGTCTGTGAATTTTTGGAAAATTTTGTTCAAATTCCCCCTCGCCGGACCAAAAAGCTGTTCAAATGCTCCCACCCCGGGAAAATTACCAGATTACTGTTTTAACTTTTCAGTAGCTTCTATTATGCTTCTGAGGCTGTGCATGTTAACATGGTTTATTAGACAACACATATTTAATATATTATAGATAATATATAGATTTAGCCAAGCCTAAAAGCGGAGCTCCACTTGTTAATAAATAAAATAATCCAACATGTGAGGCAAATCAGTGAACAATTAGATGTAGTTTCGGTCCGAAATTGCAGGGCAACCGCGTTTGGTTAGAATTTAATGCAAATGAGAAAAGTTAACCATTCAGTCAAAAGCTGCAAAAGAGCTATTGGGCTGAATTTTATGCACTAAATACATGCTAAATAAATCAACGTGTGGGAAGATATTAGAGAGTTAGGGTTTTCCTGTATCTTAAAACACATTCCTCGTGTGTGTGGCCCTACGCATGCCATGCCAACTTGCATGAACTTTTTCTATAGGATTGCTGACCAGCATAGCTTTAAGGTAGCATCCCACCCCAAATGACCGCTTCGCGTTCGCATCGCTTCAAGGCGAGACGTTAAATAAAAACCCTGACAAACTATATATTTTCTGAAAGCTTAATAAATGAAGATTACCATACCGTATTTATTGAAAGAAAAAAGATAAATGTCTTAAAACTATAGCGATCGTTTTGCAAAAGTACTTGGCTTACAATATTCAGTTCCTGTGCAGTCGGAAGTGAATAAAAGGAAGAGACAGACATTGCGCCGAGTTCTTAAAGTGGTACTGCGACCAAAAAAACAATTCCTTTTTTTTTGGATTTCAAAACTATGTTAACTAAACACTAACTGACCCAAGTTTTAAGTTCTGATTTTAAAGAGGCACCTGTTTATTTTAACTGGAATTTTCTTATTTATTGGTCCGCCATTACCAACTTTAAAATCTTAAGGACGTTCGCGCCCATTGCTACTGCGCATCTCTAGTGCGCACGCTATTCATTGGCTACGCGCGTGCCACGTCATTTTCAAGCGCGCGCACCGAGTCGAAAACTCAACAAAATATAGAGCTAATGGCCTTTGCGTTAACTTTGTGTGCGAATATTTTTGTCGGATGCTCGGTGACCCCCACTTTTTTTTCGGCAGATCACTTCCTTTTCTGATTCTTTCCATTATACTAAAAACCAAAAAAGATCTGTACGTGGGAAGTTTTAATTATTTCTCATATACTATTCAAATAGGGTCGAATTGGTACATGGATACAGGTGTGCGTAACTAAAAGTTGTATTTTTTTAAGGCTAATTCTAGCTGATTTAATGGAACATGTAGCAAAGATCTATCAATAGACAGATATGATTCTTCAACTTAAATATATGCCGATAGTAATGAATCCGGGCAGAATCGCCTTAGTGGCTGAAAATCCTAGAAATGCTATGATCTGTGACGCGCCTTATCTTCAAAACGAGTTCGGTGACCCCCGATTTTTTTTACGTTTTTCATCTAATCTTATCATTTTCTACCTGCAGTCAAAGTTTTAAAAAAATCTGTACGTGGGAAGTTTTTGGCCGCGAACGTCCTCAAGAGAGCTGGGTCGAGGAGAAAATGACGTCAAAGACTCACTAGTTTAAGAATGCAATGCGTGTGTACGCGGCTGAATTAATATGCAGCACGGGAGTCTCGGGCTTTATGACTTTAAAACCCGTGTTTTGCATATAAAATAAATTGCGTCTACACGCTGAAATCTTAAGCTAGTGAGTAAATGACGTAATTTTCTCTAGATCCAACCCTCTGATGTCCTGTCGGTCAGTTTTGAACGTGAGTAATGGCGGACCTTGAAACCCAAAACTTACGCTCAAAATAAACTGCCTTCGGATAAAATTCAAAGCTTAAAATTTTGCCAGTTAAATGTTAAGCGAACGCACTTTCAAAATCTGAAGAAAAAAAGGAAACGCTTTTTTGGTCATAGTACCACTTTAACACCTTTGTCTCAAAAACCGTGTCGGCGAATTTTGATATCTTGCCTGGTTTGTTTTTTAGGCCCGGTTAAACTTCGGGGTTCGAAAAACTATCGCTCCTGTTCCTTCATTTGTTTATAACTCTAGAAAGAAAGAGAAAAATCAAAAACGCCGACACGGTTTTTGAGCTACATTATATAGGAACATTCTCCCCAAATTTGAGCTAAAACGGTTGAAAATTCGCTGCACGCGAACTTAAAATGTGCGCCCAATTTCTTGAAAATATAGTTTCGAGAAAAAGAGCAAAACAGTTTCAGAGACGTTCTTCCGGTTGAATGGGATTAAAACAACAAGGCGTGAAAGTAATTACCTGCGGTTTACAAACAAACGGCTCAAGTTACTTCATAACAATAGCGCTCAAATGCTGACGAGACAAGATGTCAAATACTGTTCCGCGCGGGAATTTGACTCTACATTTTAGTTTTACCAGGTATCGCTGCTAGTCACTCGGTCCGAAGGTAAGTTGTTACTGTAGAATTGGAAGTGTTTCAGCCCAGTTTCCGGAGGTTTCATTCCTCTGACTAGTAATTTGTAATATGAAATAATAAGAATAGGCCAAAACAACGTTAGAAATGCCAAGAAACGAAAAGAGGAAAAGGTGACCGGGAATAAGAGGAATAAGAGGCGAAGCCGAACGCGCAAGGAGGGAATCACACAACCACCATTGACTCTAGTGAAAAAGAAACTCCCAAGGCTGTAATGCTTCCCGAGATGCGGGCAGCTGGGTAAGAATGGTGATAAACTAGATAGGAAACAATACAAATTGCTTTCTGGTCTATGTGATCAGCACTGATGAATAGAGCCACAAAATTACCGCCACGTACACAATTGCCTGGCACAACAACCTCGAACTCGTGCTGCGTATAAGACCCTTTGTCGCTAGCGGCAAGTTTGTCACCCCAATCCTTGTCGATGTCAAAACAATTTCTTTTTTTTCTTTTTACCGCTCTCCTTAACAAAAAGGGCAGCTTGATCGCTTTCGCTTTTTTCTTGAAGACATGGCAACAGCGCGAAAATATTGTTGCGTGGTCTGGCCGTGACAAAATCGCGTGTCGAAACAAAGATGGTATGTAAGATAATAATGATGTGTTAACAGATTGTTACAGTGACTTGTCAACATTCCATTAATGGCAATTAGTGAAGAAAACACTATTTTGTCCATAACCTCCCGTAGAAACAATATTTTTTCGAAATTTCTTTTTTAAAACAAATATAGGAGTAAGGTCTATCTTGCTATCGTAAAATATTTTTTCCCCAAAATGGTCACATTTGGGGTGGGATGCTACCTTAATTTGAGATGGTACGTAGCGTATATCTAGAGAATTGACCAATATTAAAGATTCAACAAGCGGGGAAAACTTTACTGCCCTGATGTCAGTGTAGGTTAACAGGAAAGGCATTGAAATTAAATCAGGCAACTTTTCTCCCTGGAGATTAGCACTAGCTTTTCACGAAAAGGGATTTACAATTTAGAAACCCATATCAGATTGTAAAAGGTGAAAAATATGAAACATTCTGTGTCTCCAAGGTCATTATTTGGGCCAAAAATGGTTGCCGGCGTCCGGCATGGAAACTCACTTGTAGTTCGTTGATTGTCGCCCGGTAGGATAAATTTTGTGCTAATTGGAACATGCTGTTCCTTGTCAACTCAAACCCGGAATTCTCAAGTTAACTATTAGAAGAGGCCAAAGGAACTTAAACATTGTTTATATTTTCTTTGGCAGGGAAGAAAATGACTGTTATTGTGAACAGTCAGTGAATAGTCAGTGCTCATGGTTCAGTAGGACAGCTACGTTTTGATTGCCGCTCGTACTGCGGGCGAAGCCGCCGTATGCAAGGTTAAACTGGGTATCAGTTGAAATGTTTAGCAATATAAAAACTCGTCCCAGTCCTCTCACGTTGCTCTCGCATGTAGTCCAAGCCGATAGGGCTGAATAACGTCTGCACATGTGCGAGATCTCATGGCTCCCGCCGGCGCCAACGGCCTGTGCACTATAATAAACCTCGAAAAAATGACGATTTAAATTTCCATCCACAAACTGAGCAATGGCCTCGTCAAACCGCCTCAGGCAACCTTGTCGTGTTTCCCCAGCAGGTGTCCACTTAATAAACTAGCAAGCCCACTCACTGGGCTTTGCATGTGCCCCAAAGAACAATAGGATGGACGTAAATAAAATCCAAAACCCGCGGTAACTCGGATGTCATCTCGTAAGTCCTCGATAAATCTCTCATGTTTACGTGCTGTTTTCACCAATTGTACAAGCTTTAAAGTAATTCCTCTGAAATAAAACTGACAATAGAATTTCGTTCAAATTTTATGCACTAAATATTTATCATACGACAACTTCAATTTTGAAATAAAACACGGGGGTGCCCATGCTCAGTAAGGAGCACTAAGGCATTGAAAATGACCCATTTTAGCATTATTTAATACTTATTACTAGTAATAGTTATCACTAAAGCTGCCCCCGCTTTCTTTTATTTCTGCTGATTGGAAACAATAATATTGAACGTTGTTGTATGAACTAAACTTTTATTTTTTGGTAAACTATGTCACTCATACGGCTCAAGAAGCTTAGGCATATTATCATAAATATGATCCAAAGAATCAACTAAGTTAACTAAACCAACACATTCTGTTTAACTCATTCTATTTAACAATTAGATTATTCGCTCTCGATTTCTATCGCGTGATAGTTGACTCGGGCTGCGCCCTCGTCAACTATCGCGCGATAGAAATCGAGAGCGAATAACCTAATTGTTTTAGTATAAATCTACTAGTCGTTCAAAACTTAATTTATATCCTCTTCTCAACACTTCGAAAACGCCAAGAAACGGCCGTCATTTTGTTAACAAGCGCACACTGTTACGCTACTCACTATCTATCACAGAACAGATAGTGAGTAGCGTAGCCAATCAGAGAACGACATTCGTGATAGAACGCTAGTAGATCATTGCCAGAAATTTGGGTCAAGATGGCGCTTGCGCGTGCGCACTCAGGCCATAATGGCTGTGAAATCGTATAAGAAAATGTATGGAGAAAAGGAAACTTGTTCAAATATATCGATTGTGAGCTTACGGGTCTCTGGTGCCCGACTCGAAACATGATAAGTACTGTGTAACCTTCTCATCTAGATTAAACATAGGCACGCAAGGCGTGCAAGAGTTATTTTTTTTTGTGAACTGAAAGGTTTCGGAGATAGCCAGAGGAGGAATGAAGGTCTTCCCAGACTGCTTTGCGTTGTTCGATTTTACAAGATGGCGCCTGTTTTGAGAACATGCGGCGAATTTCGGGGTTTTTTGAGTTCGATTTTCTTGGAGACGAAGCGCTTATCCGAGGTAAGTACACTTGATATTAGATCTTTATTGTTTTATCTTCTATCGGCAGACCATTTTGTGGGAATTGATCCGTCAACATAACTATTTTATGATGCTTTTAATATGAGTGTTTCAAACCTTTTGTAAACACAGCTTTGACTAGGTGCATAAATTCATTTGTAGTTGCAATTCTGCTGGAGTAATTCCAATCTACGATAAAGATTTTAGTTCCAGAAACGTCCATACACAAATGAATACCAAAGTGACCCTTAGTGACCCAGGATTGCTAACTTTTTGGAGGTTTCGAAAATGAGACAAAATCGGGGATTGCACAGACTTCACATGTCACATGCTGTGTAAGATACTACCGTGCAAGACATGAAAAGGAAAGGATATGCAGTTATTATTGCTTTTCATAATTTTTTAAGCTGAATAGGAGTGCAATTAAAGTTTAATATGCTGTATAAATGAGTATTGGTTTATTTTCTAGGTGTAACAGCGGACATGGATTCCACAAATTTGAGTGCTAACCAGCCCAGTCACACTCCATGATCTCATAACGGGGTCAACTCCATCAAAGCCCCAAAGAAAGAAAATTGGACTTTCATAAGGAAGTCATTATTTGTTGACCAGACTGTTGATCCTGAATTTCGATATATCAAAAGTCACTTATTACAACTTCATGAAGTGTAATGGAATGCTTTCCCTGTGTTTTCATTTTACACGCAATATAGTTCTATTATCATGATTCATAAGGCCAAAGTTATGAAAAATTGTTGAGATTAAAAATTAGAGAGCATTTGCATGTGTATATAATTTAGGAATTTAATCTAAATTGTGCAGGTTCTAGGGCAGTGAGACTCTTTTACAAAATAATATATACTATTTTTGACCAGTAAATCTTCTAGTGTATTTGTTTATGTTATTTAAAGCATAATCCCTTGTCATGAAAAGTACTTTTATTATTATTTGTCATATTTCTGAAAAAAAGTTACAAGGATAGCAATATATAACTTATTATTCTTTGAGAACCTTTTCTCGCATCATCCTGTGTGGGTCAAAGTGGGGGGTTAAATTTCATTGACTGTAAACAGGCTCTCTATTGGAGTAAAGAGAACAGGGCCAGCCTGATATCTGCCCACCTATTTTTCCCTCATACTCAGTTGGGGAGCCTGTTCATTATTGCTTAATAATTTATAAACTTCATGAAATAACATCTGCTAGAAAGTCTTTATCGTAGTCAATGGTGGAGTGGAGTTTGTTGGATATCACTAAAGTGGTCCACACAGTTTCACAATTACAAAAAGTTCAAGCAGCTTTAATATATTGAAGACCATAACCCTCTGTTACATCTTGACCTAAGGGGTATTCCCTTTATATGGGCTCTGTGCAGCTTCAAAGGGTATGGTTTTTCAGATGTTTTGGTCACAAATAGGGTATTGAGTTGGCCACTTTGGTCAATGTGTTTTCTTTTTGGTACTCTAGTCTTGAATTGGATATGTCTCCACCCACTTATATTGTCCTGTGGTAGCAGCCAACTCGAAAGCTCTGCTCCTTTGGCTGCTACACACTCTTCCCTTTGTTATGTTTAGCTCAATGTATAATCAGCTCTGTTTTTTACTTCTTTTTTATTCTTTATTGTTGTTATATTGTAACTGAATAAGTGTAAATAAATGAACTTGAACTTGAACTTAGACGAAGCCACAAGTTCATTATTATCGATAATAAGATCATAAACACAAGCCCTTCAGAAATTATGTTTAGGGCAACTGTGTCAGCTGCAACAGTCATAAATAGTGTATCGAATTTTTGATCAGGTCATAAATAGGGTATAGGGAAAATCACAGACTTTGTTCATAAATAGGGCACAGGTTTTGTCAAGCGGGCCACACACCTCCATCAAATTTACCTGGGAGTATCCCCAGGAGTCCTGATTAAACATCAAACATATCATAAATCCTAACAGTCCATCTTTCTTGTGTCATCTTCCAAACCAACAAACATTCAGTGTCTCTAAGTGTCTCTTTTCTTTTAGTTCCACTCAAACCACAAACATGCATGTATTATGGACCTTTTGCACATACTTATGGTACTTGCACACCATCATTAGTTCCATTTTAACCCAAGATAACAGTTGCCCAATGAACACAATATTACCCTAAACTTTCAGACAAGGACATTTATTTAAAATAGATGAAACTGTATCCCCTTGTCCTTGTTAAAGGCTCCCCAGGTTAAGACAAAAATCACTCTTAAATCACAAGAAACAAACAATAGAAACCTAAGTACAACTAAGTCAACTCAAGTTTATTTCAGAGGCAAAACATTGGAACTAACTGTACAGACTACACAAGAAAATAACAATTTATTATGCTAATGAACATTTTCCCTTGATGAATACACACTGCATTTAAACCTGCATATAAGAAACCAACTTTTCTTTTAGATCCTGCTAGGCAAAGATTTTCATTTAAACCCCTCTAAACCTGGTCCTTTATGTACCTTTAGGTCCAAGACAGTAATCTGGCAATCAGGAAATTATTATAATTGTGGTGTTCTCAAATATTCTAACTTTGGTTTGTTTGTTTCCCCTGGATTGAGAGAAATAACATAGTTTAAGATAGAGTTTGTACTTGTTTAGATTGCAGCTCATTCAGACATTTGCATTTTTTTATATCAAAAACAACCAATTTTCTTCCAGTAACACAAATATATATATATTTTAAGAAAAATATTATAGGAACCTGGTCAAAGAACCTAAATAACTAAATTTGTCACAAAACTACAATTATTTAAGAATCTTTTGCTAAGCTGGTTTTTACTGGGTAATCTTTATATGGGAAGATACCACATACATTCTATGGAAATTAATATAAAGATCCAACGACACAAGCTGACCACGAAGGAGAGCCCGTTTCAACTTTGGAATCTTTCTTCCCAGCAATAACTACCGACAAGCGAGCGGCTATAGCCGGAAAATAACCGGCTCGAATTTAAATGCGTTGCAATATAGAAATGTTTTCTTGTTCGTGTTCAACTCGCCAATATGATAAGTCTTTACCTTCGGTTCGCAGCTCGTGCTTGAAGGCATGAAATAAAACTGAACTATTTGAGATGCCACTCAAATTTTCTGCACTACGTACGTGTACGCAGACACGAGGAGCCAGCGTCGCGAAACCCTTGTTTCAGCTATTTTCTCCACAAAACCCACGTGCATGCTTTTGGCGACAAACGAAGCCAGTAATCCTAAAGCAAGAGTCTTCTTTTGAAACGCAGTAGCCTGCGTAGCAAGCGTTTCCGTGGGTTTAGGGGCAGAGAATTACCGCGTGAAAAAAGAGGGGGGAGGGGAGGGGAGGGGAAGGAAGGAAACGCTTGCAGACAAACCCCTGGATTTTGAAAACCGCCCACTTTGCCCTTCATGCCTGACTGATTTCATGCTGTCATCAAGAATTCAAGTCGCGTTTGTAATCCTCGCGCTCACAAGATTCGAAATCTTGGATCACTGTATTTTTCTGTCTAATAAGGATCATACAAGGCTACCCTAGGTGCCAGAGGTTTTTTTTTGTTGTATTTTCGTGACGAAGCTGCGATCGTGAGCGGCAAAGCCACTCATCAAAGCCAGCGCGTCTGGATAATGTGTAAACATTCCGAACATTATATTGCAAATAATTAATTTCGATCGTGGTTATCGCAGCTTTGTAACCAAAAATACCCTCTTGTTCCCAGGGTAATACAAGGTAAAATTAGCCAGTGAACTTCTACATCGCCAAATCCAGTAAAAAAGCGTTTCCGAGACACGCCAGAGGGAAGAAATCGTTGCGTGCATTATCGCCTGTGACAAGACAAACAACGGAAAGTCTTTGAAATTTAGGCAGGAGAGGCTTCAAACATCTGAGAAGGAAAATAACGAAAATAGTGTCGCACTGTCGCGATTCAAAATCCCAAAGCGTCGGCATCGCACTACAGGATTTCCACCGTACTGTCGAAGCTCACGACTAAGCATCGTTCGGCGAAAAATTTTTGTAAACAAGCTTGAGCGCCCCTTCTTGATCCTATGATCGACACATGTCAATAATGTTTGACTGGTCTAGCCACTCACGAGCCCCGTTCGCTGGCGAACGGAGGTTTTCAAAATCCAGGGGTTTGTCCGCAAGCGTTTCCTTCCTTCCCCTCCCCCACCCCCTCTTTCTCATTTTGGCTCTCGCCCCAATTTCGCGCGGGCAAAATACCGTTCCTTGGTCTTTCTTTGCTCCCCAACCCCACGGAAACGCTTGCTACGCAGGCTAGAAACGCAGTGGACGTATTAATGAAGGCAAATTACACAAAGCATTTGTGCATTGACCTTCCATCGACACATGCGCTGCTAAATACAGGAATTGTGCCCTATAAAAGAGCTAACCATTCCCCCACACGAAGGACGCCATGATGTTGATGCCACGAAAGTCTCGTTGCTGAATGATGACGTCACGAAAACTTTTGATATATTACTTTCAGTCGCAAAGCATTATGGGAAGACGTTCATTCCTCCTCTGGGAGATAGCAGAATTAAATCGATGACATGTAAAGTGTTTTACCAAACAAACTACAGTAATCTGACACGTCTCCAAATTAATATAGATATCATCTTATTTTCTAACAGGCAATTTGATTCGTTCTTTGATACTACCCACACCGTGATTGGTGTGACATGCGTACATGCATTTTTACGACATGAAAAACAAAGTGTGAAGTTACCATTTGTAACTAAAAATAGCAAGCATCTCGTGGGAACAGGTGTTGACGATTTGTTAGCTCTAATTGGATTTACTCCCTTGTGAAAAACAAAATTGTCAAACGGTGAAAATAAAAATATCTCGTTATATTTGCATGCAACAAGAACAAAACAATCGTTACCTACCTACACTAACTATTGTAAACGTTAGACCTATCTCAAATTTAAATAGTCTCGTCTCCTCTAAAACATGTCCTACGAACTAGAAGCGACGATTCGTGACCTCTAATTGAATTTACTCTATGAGAAAAACAACAGCATCAAGTTCCCCTTTGTAACTAGAGATAACAAGAGGCCATAACTTGTTAGCTCTAATTGAATTCAATCCCGACATGTGAAAAACGAATGGGTTAAGTTACCATTTGTAACTAAAAATAGCAATATCTCGCTTTGTTTGTTCAAACCTTTCATGGGAACAAGTGGTGACGATTCGTCAGCTCTAACTGAATTTCCTCCCTTGTGAAAAACAGAAGTGTCAAGTTACTATTTATAACTAAAAATAGCAAACATCTAACTAAAAAACTAAAAATAAAAATATCTCGTTACATTTGCATACGAGAAAAAAACAATTTTCACTTCCACTTATTTTGTAAACGTTAAAACTGTTTCAAAATATAAATGGTCTCGTCTCCTCTAAAATATGTCTTTTGAACTAGAAGCGACGATTCGTGACCTCTACTTGATTGAATTTACTCGTTGTGAAAAACAAGAGTATCAAGTTACCCTTTGTAACCTGAAATAAAATATCTCTTCCCATTTGTTTACCACTTACATGAACTACTTCAAAACGCAAAAACTCATCTCGTTCATATAACTAGCCACCATTACACTGAAATAACCCAATGTTTATTATGTAACTGTCACAATCCCCTCCAAACCGGACTAAAGATCACAAACCGGCAACATACACGTCAGTCTTTATTATTCAGTCACCGAAGTCCTTGTACTTCATACAATCATAGAACTCCCAAGACTTCATATACCTCACTTAAGTTATCTTAAACAAGAAATTTCTTCTTCTTTCTTCTTTCTTCTTCTTTCTTTTCTTCTTCTTCTTCTTCTTCTTTCTTCCTTCTTCCTTCTTCTTCTTCTTCTTCTTCTTTCTTCTTTCTTCTTTCTCTTCTTCTTCTCTTCTTCTTCTTTTCTTCTTCTTCTTCTTCTTCTTCTTCTTCTCTTCTTCTTCTTCTTCTCTTCTTTTCTTCTTCTTCTTCTTCTTCCTTCTTCTTCTTCTTCTTCTTCTCTTCTTCTTTCTTCTTCTTCTTCTTCTTCTTCTTCTTCTTCTTCTTCTTCTCTTCTCTTCTTCTTCTTCTTCTTCTTCTTCTTCTTCTTTCTTCTTCTTCTTCTTCTTTCTTCTTCTTCTTCTTTCTTCTTCTTCTTCTTTTCTTCTTTCTTCTTCTTCTTCTTCTTCTTTTCTTCTTCTTCTTTTTCTTTTCTTTTCCTTCTTTTCTTCTTCTTCTTCTTCTTCTTCTTCTCTTTCTTCTCTTCTTCTTCTTCTTCTTCTTCTTCTTTCTTCTTCTTCTTCTTCTTCTTCTTCTCTTCTTCTTCTTCTTCTTCTTCTTCTTCTTCTTCTTCTTCTTCTTCTTCTTCTTCTTCTTCTTCTTCTTCTTCTTCTCTTCTTCTTCTTCTTCTTCTTCTTCTTCTTCTTTCTTCTTCTTCTTCTTCTTCTTCTTCTTCTTCTTCTTCTTCTTCTTCTTCTTCTTCTTCTTCTTCTTCTTCTTCTTCTTCTTCTTCTCTTCTTCTTCTTCTTCTTCTTCTTCTTCTTCTTCTTCTCTTCTTCTTCTTCTTCTTTCTTCTTCTTCTTCTTCTTCTTCTTCTTCTTCTTCTTCTTCTTCTGCTTCTTCTTCTTCTTCTTCTTCTTCTTCTTCTTCTTCTTCTTCTTCTTCTTCTTCTTCTTCTTCTTCTTCCTTCTTCTTCTTCTTCTTCTTCTTCTCTTCTTCTTCTTCTTCTTCTTCTTCTTCTTCTTCTTCTTCTTCTTTCTTCTTCTTCCTTCTTCTTCTTCTTCTTCTTCTTCTTCTTCTTCTTCTTCTTCTTTCTTCTTTCTTCTTCTTCTTCTTCTTCTTCTTCTTCTTCTTCTTCTTCTTCTTCTTCTTCTCTTCTTCTTCTTCTTCTTCTTCTTCTTCTTCTTCTTCTTCTTCTTCTTCTTCTTCTTCTTCTTCTTCTTCTTCTTCTTCTTCTTCTTCTTCTTCTTCTTCTTCTTCTTCTTCTTCTTCTCTTCTTCTTCTTCTTTCTTCTTCTTCTTCTTCTTCTTCTTCTTCTTCTTCTTCTTCTTCTTCTTCTTCTTCTTCTTCTTCTTCTTCTTCTTCTTCTTCTTCTTCTTCTTCTTCTTCTTCTTCTTCTTCTTCTTCTTCTTCTTCTTCTTCTTCTTCTTCTTCTTCTTCTTCTTCTTCTTCTCTTCTTCTCTCTTCTTCTTCTTCTTCTTCTTCTTCTTCTTCTTCTTCTCTTCTTCTTCTTCTTCTTCTTCTTCTACAATTCGTGCTGGCTATTAATGTGATAAAGCGAAAACCCTGATAACATTGACGAGAAATGATCAAGTTTCACTTATTACGTATCTTCTCATCCTAGTAGTAACAAAATCCATTATAAATGTAAAATCGTCACAGAATTTCTTTTTGTTCTGTTGACGAAATTAATCGTAGTCTCTTCGCTTTTCTCGTTGAAACTTATCACTGAAACTGATCAATGGATGCTGAGATTAACGACTCGCCCTCGACTCTGCAGCAATATTTAGGTTTCACTACAACACGCAAATGATTGGAACCTGGTCACAACCTCTTCACATTTCCACTAGTGCATTCCGCCCCCTTAAATACAATTGTTCCTATCATAGAAACTCCATCAACATTAGTAGTAGAGCGGCTAACACTCATTTAATTCAGAACCTTAAACAATGGAAAGATCTCACCCTTCATCGCATGCTCGCAGTTATATCCCAAAGACTAAGTTTCTTTGACTGATTATCCAATTGCTAATGACTATCAAACCCGCCCACAAAATCCTCAGCCTAACCCACAGAAAATGTCGAGGTAAACCCAATATATGAATATTTCCTCCTCTTTTGCAGAAGAATAAATATGACCGTTCTCAACTGTATCGGAATCAAACCATTTACCTAATTTACCCATTTACGAATATAACAGGAAATTTGATTGGTGTTTAATAGTAGATTCAATCTGATTGGTGTGACATACATACATCTCTCACTGATCCACTGATCCACTCACTGAACCACCCGCCCATAACATACCCGACGTGCCGACTAAGAGGTATTTTTTTACAAAAAATAACTCAAAAACGGCTAATTTAAAGTAGGTTTACTTACTTCCTGAAGTTGCCACTTTCATCCTTCGTTGTAAGCTCCATTTCTTCATACATTGCCTTAAAATCTTGCCGAAGTCGTGCGAAGTACTCGTCGATTTATAGAGGATAAACCCTTCAATAACTTCTGCGATGTAAGATCTTTCCTAAACAGCCATAAAAAGGATGATTTCTGTACTGCAAAATACTTCCACGGGCCATTATTTCCCTCAGTTTTCCAGCTTAAGTCCTGTAATGGAGGCCATATTTGTGAACGACCCGTTTAGGTTGAACTCGCAAAAGGAAAAGCCTCGCAAACCCAAACTTCACCCAGTCGCCCTTTTGTTTGTAAACTGGGTTCCAGGCCTCTAAAAGTCCTCGATTAGCATACCAGGCTTGGTCTTAATAGAGTACGGAAAATTATAACACACCGGCCCACAAAGTATAGCTTCCCAGGTATTCTCAAATGAGCTGTACCCTTTCCATTTTACAAGAAATTTGGTTCCCTAAAAGGATGGAGTGATACCATCATTCGTTAATGATACGTTTATTCAAAGCTACGGGGCTGAATGCATGTGTTAGTGAGGTAAAGTTTTACGCACATCTGCGTCCTGTTTCCTTGCTATCAGTCGCTTGCCCTGGTAGATACCTAAAATTTTTTTTGGAAGATGCTTTTTTCTCGCTTTTTTCTTCGTAAAACAGATCCACAGAGCTCAAATTATTTAAAATATCGTAGGGAACACGTTTTCCCTGACTGCGATAGTTTTTGTCCGCCATTTTGGAAATGAGATGCCGCTGACAATTAATCACGGGCATGAAATGTCCATTATTTCTGGCAATGTTTATACTAACACATGATATATTCTTTACATATACTCTCGCGAAGTGCATTCTGGAAAAAATATCCAATCACTCTGTTGTTCTAGTCTGATACTGAAACAAACCAGTTGTCTTGATATACACTCTTTTTTATATAAGAATATATTTTATAACAATATCTAGGCTGAAATTTGCAAAATTTTAAGAATATTTTAAGAATAAAACTGAGGCTGAGATTTTGAAAAGGATAGATATAATTTTGTGTGTTAAAACATCTGTAAATACAATACAGTTTTATGATTACAGTTTTAAGTGATTACACTCAATTGTCCTTGACATAGTTGAAACAAAATCGGGTACTTTCGTTTCCATCACGCTATTTCTGTGCGAAATGCTTTTTTCAAAGCCGAAACGGCCAAGTGTTGTTTGGCGTGACATCTTGGCCTCGCTGACTGCAACGAAAAGCGGTGGAGCACATGCACAATGTAACGCGATACAGATCCAGATACCAAACACTTGTAATTAATACCCCAATAAATTCTAAAACGGAAATGTCATAAGCTATAATGTAGGAATAATACAAGAATATTTTCAGCCTAAAATCGGCAGAAAAATAAGAATATTCAGCCTGGGCCGGAAAAACGACATTCTTATAAAAGAAAATAGTGTACGAGCAGACGTATCTCGAAAGCAGAACAGAAGTGACAGAAGTGAGATGTAAACAGAAGTATCGCGTTACAGTCGCCATATATGCAAATTAGAGTCAAGCTTTTTGTCGGTGTCATGTCCTCAACGAAATTTACATTTACATTTGGATCCCTGCCAGTCACCCAGTCGTCACATGGGCTCTACGCTACGTACGATTACTCAGTAAAAATAAGCCATCCAAATAAACGAGATGCCAAAGGAGTATTTCAAACTTTATTCCTCCAGAGCTAACCAGAGAAAAAAACTGGCAAAAAACAGAGGTGCCAAACTCTGCAAATTACACGCGGATAACAACGGGAGCCACACAGACATATATGACCTCTATAAACGGCTCTACTCTGACGAAATGTCCTCCTGAAAACACAGGATTATTGCTTAGCGAAATATTCAAATGTCCCGATCGTACCATACAAAAGGGCAGATCCTAAAAAATATACTAGTTCGAGCAAAACTTCCTAAGCGGCTATTACACGTGGATGGGAGTCGCGCAGGCCTGTCACCTTATTGTTATCCTTGGGTAATTCTGACGATGAAAGGTACCGTATTTAGCTGTTTAGTTGCAACTGAACCACACTGGCCTCGAATTTCCAGTATACTTCAGAATTTCCTACGATACTCTCTGAGCTGTTTTTCTCCCAAAATCCATCTTCAGGATCTCTGAAAGCGTTTTCAATATGTTTTAGATCATAATCTCGGCCATTTCGAAGCGAATTTATTTGATCGCGCTGCTATAGTAATGGAGGCCGGCAAAAACAAACGCTTTTCCGAGACGCTTGAACTCGAGACTCGTGGCAAAGACGCTGATCCCACAAGTCCTCGCGTGCATGTCTCTTTGCTGGCCGCCCATGAGCGTTTGCGGGAAAAACGTCGATACCTTGCGGGCGTGCAAGCGATCAAATCGAGATTTTTTACGCCTATAAAATCTACCGGAAATACCTACATTCTCTCTTCTCCAGTCTTCCTCTATACTAGTAGTAGTTCTCACTACAGCTGCCCCCGTTTTTTTTATTCTTAATGAAAGTTTGTACAGGGAATGATTGTTTATGCTTTAAAACGCTTTATTTTCCTTACAGGCTTGATTATTTTGATGCAAAATGAGGTTGACAAGCCTACACGATTTTCTCCTACGGTTCGTGGCATTAGTACATTTGCCGTTTTCTTTTCGGTCTCTCGACCTTTTTGTCGCTTCACTCTTGTTTATGAAGGGCACTTCGTATTGTGTTGTAACTCGGAGAAAATAGAGCCGTTAAATCGTGTTATGGCAAATTTTAATAGGTAATAGGTCTGCTTGATTTCCGCTGTTATCTGCGTGTCGCTTCGTTGAGTTTGACACCTCTGTAATTTGCCATGTATTAGTGCATTGTTTTGACTCTTTTCTATTGCAAGATATGTTTTAAGATCTCCAAGAATTTGCCTTTGAGGGACAAAATATGACGTTTACTGTGAACGTGTTGCTTACTTGCATTCTATATCGTGACGCCGGGCCCGGCTATGATTAAAACTGTTTGCAAGTACAGTAGATTAATTCTTTTCACGGGTATCACATTTGCCCTCCTACGTTTTTCTTGTGAGACGGCTAACTTTACTTGTCTTGTTTCTTTCTCCTTTGATAGTTCTAGTACCACAAGATTGAATTTAACTCTTTACGCGCAAGTCTGTTGACTGTGTTGCGTGTTGTATATGCCATTGTTCGGATTAGTTCAGTTTACGTTTGATTTGTGTCTGACAAATCCACGTGTGACTGGGTCTTTCGGTCAAAGACATCGATGAAATAAATAAATTTATGCAATTTTCGTCAAAAACCTCGATGAGCAATGCTATTTTCCACAATTTAGAATCTGGATCGAATGAACTTCAAAGCGGTTTTTTAGAAAATCAACTTAAATTGATCGATAAAGCTGACACACAACCTTACCTTGCCAAATGTAGAATTGTACAACACGCTCCCAGAATCCTTCGCTTGTTTATTCGACCCCCAGCGAACTTTCGGCAATCCTTTGCGAGCTGTGTTCTCAAAAATCGAGAATTTTTCTGGTACAGCGAAATTTTCCTCTCTATACGCGGGGGCTCCAAGGGTGCCTCCTCGGGTTTTGGCCGTCTGGGCCAAAACCCTGCGGGGGTAATTATGCGAGGAGTCCTAAGGTGCCTCCTCGGGTCTTTGGCCCTCTGGGGCAAAAACCCTGCGGGGACAACAAGAACTCACTCGCAGCAATAATTGTAAAATCTTTGTGACCGAGACTCATGAGAACACGCATTAAACTACAGCCGTTACATTGTGTTGGACACAAATAAACATTTTAAGTTTGATTTAGACAGAAAGCTGAAGTCTTGTTTAAAATTTGAACCAAATCTCTTGACATGGTTACCAAATGGCAAACTAGGAAGACTTCAATGTATCTGCTATTTTCCTTATTTATTCAATTTTCAGCAAAAAAAATAAGGTAAGTCTTTTCTCACGCAAAGCCTGTGATAGGTTCATTATAATGACTGTAAAAAAAGGTGAGGTGCCCATGCTCGTTGGTGAGCTGCAGCCATTTTTCAACTGACAAAGCTCAATATCAAGGCAAATTCGCCCTGTTTTTAGTATGCGCGTGCACGAGCGCGCTAAATGACGCCATAAATTATACGAAGAAAGGATGCGCAATGCAAATGTGAGGAATGACCTTCAACCCCAGTATACAAAAGAGTATGTGCCGATCAATGGTCGAGGGAGCTAGTGTAGAGATATCTTTCTACAGTTTCCTGTGTGGCCCTACCTTTTCACCATAAACCGGGAACCATACGAAACTTTTTAAAAACGGCGCCATTTCTTAGAGGTTTGTTATGGTGCCCAGGCCGTTGGCGCAAGCGGGAGCCCATTCTCGACCCCAGACCTCTTCTCTTTTGCGCATGCTGGGGAGCGAGAAGAGCTCTTGGGAACTGAGCCAGAAAGTCTGCTCTGATTGGTTTATGATTGAAACAATGAAACCGTCTCTGATTGGTCAATTTCTTACGCGCTAAATAACGCGCTACATTCGAAACTTACAGTGCGTGCAGGGAACAGTGAAGGAAATGGACGAAACACCGAAAAAGCAGTGCAATCGGAAGGTCAAAATTTGCCATTGCTGCAATTCTCATTTGTCAAACAAGGGACTTTCCGAAACCCGTCGGCAAAACACCTAACACGTCTTTTTTAGAACAGACTACGGCTTCGATTATTGCCCTTTGCTCAGATTTTAAGCGAAAGGTTTCGTCTTTGCCAGCTTTTTGTAAGGCAGACGCGACCTTGCATACGGCTGCCGCGCCAAAAATTTGAATTGACCAATCAGAATTCAGCAGGCGGGAAAAACTTAACTGTCCTGAATTCAATGTAAGTGAACGAGTCGGGCAACTCTTCTCACTGGAAACGGCATCAAATATTCAGGAAAAGGCATTTACAATTCCAAAAACCATATCAGATTGTAAAAATAGAAAATTATGAAACATTTCGACTCTCCAAGCTTCTAATTTGGCACAAAAGTCAGGCACCTCGCTCGCAGGACGTCGAGTGTCACCAGGTAAGATAATAGTTCTGCTTTTCTGAACAAAATATGTAGTTCCTCCTCAAATTAAACTCAGAATTCTCAAGTTAACTATTAGAAGAGCCCAAAGCACCATTTGCATTGTCTTTATTTGTGTTTGGTGGGCAGAAAATGGCTATTATCGTGTCGTTATGGTAGGACAGCCATTCGCCGCATTTAGGAGGATTTAGCCATTTTGAACGGAGTTTTTAGATCTCAAGCGATTTTTCCTCCGAATTAGGCGTCGGAAAAATTCGTGCCTAGTTTGAAACATGTCAGATCACAAGCAAGGCGTTCTATACTTAGAATGAAGTGACCATTTGGTGGAACGACATTTGATAAAGGTGAGCAATCTGATAATGTAGTCGTTTTTCTAATTTTTCATTGTTGATAGCGGTAAACTTTAGAGTTGATTACAGTTTTACAGTGTAAGTAAGCTTCTTTTACACTAGATTTTTTATTCGGTCAGCAGACTGCAGACCAAAAGGTAAAAGCAGTCTGCATAATGCAGACTGAGGGTAAAATGCAGACTGCAGAGCAGACTTTTTAACTGAATGATGTTACTATTTCCACCTTTGAAACCTAACCGTAAACGGGTTTCCACAAAACACTGACCCCCGGTCAACTGACCCCCAACTGACCCCCTACTGAACCCCTTACTGATCCCCCTACTGACTCCCTATAAAATCAATGGGAAAATGAAAATTTAAAAAAAAAAACAGAACTATCAATGGGATCCGATTCAAGTTCACCAATAAATTTAGCTTACCTGAAACTTTCAAGATGGAGGACGCGTTGCAAATTTCCGACTCTTGTTCTCCTTTTACTGCTTAGTGGACGTTTTGTTGACGGCAAACTGAGCACAGAATAAGATTGAACATCATCAAATATTGCTTTCGTACGCATTGGGAAATGAAGCAAAGAGAAACGCTGACAAATGAACAGTCTCGCGAAAGAATCGCGATGGACTGCTCGTGCCACTCACGTGCACTCACGCGCGCGTAAACCCCAACCAGAAGACGAATTTCATAAGGTAGTTCCAGGACTCTCGACTAGTTCTCGCATTTTTAAAAGAACTGTAGCAGTTGTTTTGGATAAGCCCGGTGGATTACTTTCTCCTTGGTGTATGTGGTCATCAAAAAGACCACGGATTCTCAAGGTACGTGTAACTCCAACTAATCTTACTGTCCATGACTAAAGCAATGACCAACGTAGTTTGTGCATGGAGAAGGCGAGGTACCTGGGACTACAAGCTTGCCATAATAAACTTCCGGTTGATGTAATCATGTGCGTGTCACTCGCGGTTAGTTGCGTGCGTGTTAATTTTCCAGAATTTCCTTGCTATTTTTATTGCTTAATTTTCTAGCGGGTACAAATACCATGCTTGCTGATATTCCAACTTATTCTGTGCTCAATTTTCCGTGGCATATCCTTCAGTCAAATGAGAAGGGAGTCGGAAATCTGCAACGCGACCGCCATTTTGGAAGTTTCAGGTAAGCAAAATTTATTGATGAACTTGAACCGGGTTCCATTGATAGTTCTGGGCTTTTTTTAATTTTTATTTTCCCATTGATTTTATAGGGGGTCAGTAGGGGGGTCAGTAAGGGGGTCAGTAGGGGGTCAGTTGACCGGTGGTCAGTGTTTTGTCGAAACCCACCGTAAACAGGGTAACTGGAGCATTATTTAGGCTAACCTGAGTGATATCCAGGCTTACTGGAATGATATTGAGTCTAACCAGAGCACAATTCAGGCTGACCAGAGTGCAGTCTTTCACTGCATTTAGCCTGAATAAGGATGTAATACCAACAGTTCCGTTAATATAGGAATAATGATAACAATAACAGTAACAATAACAATAATGTTAATGGTTAAATAATACAGCTAATTTTATTTATAAACACCATTACAACTTCGTTACCCTAATTTGAATTAACTCCATAACAGCAACCAATACTAGTAGAATAACTTCTAAAAGATCGACTTACTCCAAGATCAAAATTTTCTTTTCTTCCATTGTGACAGACTTGACCGTAAAACTAAAATATAGTGCTATAGTATAGAATAATAATGATTATAATAATAACAACAACAACAACAATAACAATAATAATAATAACACTAATAATGATAATCATAATGATCATCACTTTATTTAAGTCTCATTTACTAGCTGAGCACAGACACTCTCAGCTACTAATTGGGACTACTAAATTAAATCAAATCAAATCAAATATTGGTTTTTAGGGAGAGGGGAAAACCAGAGTACCGGGAGAAAAACCTCTCGGAGCAGAGTAGCGAACCAACAAACTCAACCCACATACAGTGTATGATGCCGGGTCCAGGAATCGAACCCGGGAAACATTGGTGAGAGGCATGCGCTCTCACCACTGCTCCCATCCCTGCTCCCCGAAACTAAACTCTGGCTAGCATTTGGCGATTCACTTCCATCAATCATGCATTCCTTATTTGGTGTTATATATAGGAATGTCAGTTTTGTTTTCGAAAATGATGCAGCCACTGTGTAGCCTGTTCGTTCAACATGGTTGCTTGTTATTCCTGTTTACTTCTTTTTTCACCAACCGTCCATTTGTCTTACTTTTCACGTAAATGATGGCTAATCAACCAGTATTTCTGTACATGTAGATTCTTGACATTTTCTTTGTAAAT
>JAHPZR010031328.1:52500-65333 GCA_019787425.1 Platygyra sinensis
CCCATGACTTTGATAAGCCAATCTGGCAAGCCGGCAGCAGCGGCGACCGACGCAGCACCTATGCGGAAGCTATGGCCCTTGAGACTCTCATAAGGAAGGCCTGCGACCCTTGAACTGTCCCGTAGAAGGTGCGAAACCGCTCCCCGGGTAAGCAAACGACCTGACTGGAAGTAAAATAAGGGACCCTTTTGTGGCTGCGCTAAGAGAAAGTACTCTCGCATAGCCGACACGGCGCACAGGGTGGACGAGGTGCGAGCGATGGTGAGAGATTGCCCTCGCCTGTAAACATCTGTTTTTGACGATTTTAGCTGCACCGTCATGCTCTGCGGGCGTGCCAGGGTTGGATGAAAGACTACGCAATCGGTAGAAAGATCAAAAGGCGGCCTAAACTTGCGTACACTGTTGTAGGTAAATTCACTACATCGCAGAAAGGCGAAAAAAGCTAAATTGAAGGCGGCCCATATCATGGAAAAATCCCGGGGGCTAAGCCATGATTGCAAAACAGGACGGATTGCGGAGAGCACCTGAGGGGTAACTGGTTGACGGCGAATACGCTGTTCGCCTTGGTATCGGAGAATACCGCGTAAAACCTTGTGAAGAAGAAGCTTGCCCTTCAGAGGGTCACTGTACCCGGCGGTAATATGGAGGTTGCGAACAGCTGCTAAATACAGTTTAATTGTGCTATGACGCACCGTTCTGGCGAGATATGAGGCAAAATAAATTAGAGTCCCCTCGGAGGCGGGTAGGACATCCCCTTCTGGACCCAGGAGGCGATTCATCAGGCAGAATTGTAAAAAGCGTTTTTCCCCACAGCTGTAGGCTCGATTTGTGTTCTCGGAAAGACCCCAAGAAGCGTAGGTGAGCACTTCCTCTCTCAAAGGGTCATTAGAGAAGGCGGGATGGTACAAGGAATCTGGTCGGCGTCGGGTGCGAGGGCCCAGAAACGCTGCATCTGAAAGCGGGAGAGGGCATCAGCAATTTCATTTGAAACCCCAGGGACATGACGGGCCCTTACGAGAAAATTATGTTCCATGGATAGGAGAACAAGCTTTCTGACAAGTTCCATGATAAGGGGAGCTTTTGAATGCCCTGAGTTTATGATAGATACCACTGACTCATTATCGCACCAAAACTGTAAGCGTTTACCCTTAAAAAGGGGGTGCCATATAGCGCAGGCAACCACGATGGGGAAGAGTTCTTGCCACTCAATGCTTATACCCCGCTCTCTGTTCAAAAGCATATGGGGAGGCCAGTGCCCTTGGAACCACTTTCCCTGAAAATAACCACCGAACCCCACGGAACCCGCTGCGTCAGTGTAGAGCTCTAGGTCTGGAGTAGGGGTAGTGTTGGACTCAAGAAAAAGAGAGCGTCCGTTCCATTGGGACAGGAAAGTTTTCCACATATCGAGGTCCCTAAAGAACTCCTTATTAAGCCTGATGTGATGAAAACGACTAGGGACACCCTTGGTTAAATTAATCGCGCGTTGAAGGAAGGTCCTGCCCGGGACGACCACTTTACATGAGTAGTATAGGTAATAGCGGTTCGAGCGCAGCCTAATAAAAAGGTTTAAAAAATGTCTATCAATTTTTATGAGGGTACGAGCACACCCTAATAAAAAGGTTTAAAAAAGTCAAGAGCAAAGGTTTAAAAATAACCAAGTGAAAAGGTTTAAAAAATAGCCAAATGAAAAGGTTTAAAAATAGCCAAGCGAAAAGGTTTAAAAATAGCCAAGTGAAAAGGTTTAAAAATCAGCGTAAACTAAAAAATTGTCTATCAATTTTTCCAAAGCCCGGGCGCGGCGACTGAGCGCCTAATTTATAAATAATCTATTAATCTTCTTTCTTTACGATATCTTGGTAAATAAGGATAGCTTTTATGATTTATTTCAGTTAAATCATTCACAGTTTCTACATCTTTTGCGATAAGGTCTTCAGCATTTTTTGCAGCTACTTTTAGTTTTAAACGTAAATAAGTTGGACTGTTACAATCTTTGTGCACACTGTCTTCCGCTTTCTATTTCTTTTGAATATCTTCTGACATTACCACGAGGCATTTATAATCTATAAAGTATTATCAATTTTTTTTTCTTTACTCGGCGACTGCGCTAGCTAATGAGCGCCAAAAGCGCCAATGTCCATAAGCGTAACTTGTTATTTTATCATCTAAAATATATCTTTTATCATCATAACAAGATAAGCGAGTTTTATTGATATTATAACTAGATATCTGATGATACTCTGATCTAATGCTTTTCTGTTTATGCTTCATAATAATATTTTTGAATAAAGTATTTTCATAATTAGAATGATCGAGATCTCTCTTTATTACATTCTTTTTAACGCCTTTAGCTGTTTTATTGTTTTTTGTTTTGCCTTGTGCTGGTTCAGTCAAATAAGAATACATTTTACTTTTTAAACCAACGAAACTAGTAATAGGCTTACCTGCTGCTTCATCTTTAAATTTACTTATTACTTTTTTATTTTCATCAAAAAAGAACTTAGATTTCTCGTAATCACTATTGTCAAATAGTAATTTATCTTGGTATAAATCTTGATAAGCATCATCAGTTGTTATATGATAGCATAAAGAATCTGTATCAGTGAATAATAACTTGCTCTCATCACCATATTTTTTTTTAATAAAATTGTAATGAAAGTCGTACATTAACACTTTACTTAAATCCAAAATGCACATACCAACATATGATGGTTTATCAAGTTTTAACCTTTCTAATTTACTATTGACAGCTACTAAGTTCTCATTAAATATTTTAGATGAAACGAATGTTGGTTTACTACTTAATTTTAGTAACTGTTTTTCATCAGTTATTAATTTTACGTTGCAGCGTTTTCGGAGAGTCTCCATAGTCTTACCAAATACACTATTATTCATCAATTTAAAGAAGTTTTTTTGGAAAGTATTTTTAGCGTCTTTTCTCTTCATAGTGTTGAAATCAATATATTCTTTTAACCAAGGTCTTTCGCTAAATTGTAGAACTCGATGCACTTTTTTAATTTTAAACCGAGACTTAAGTAAATCTCTAAATTTTTTTCATGAAGAACATATTTTTCTTTTGTAGCTAGAGTCGGTATTAACTTGCGTACTTTACGATTATTTATTTTAAATTTTTCTTTTATAACTTTACAATAATCAGAAAGCATCTCATCAGTAACGTTTATCTTTTCTGCTGCACAAGGGTAGTCATTGTGTAAATCGTGTAACTCTTTAGGGTACTCTAAATCAACTTCATAAATCCTTCCAATACCATCTTCTTTAGGTAAAACACAATTGTCAAAATCTTCGACCCATTTAAAATTACCATAAGGTAAAGGCTTTGACATTGCCCAACCATAAAGATTATTAGCATCTAAATACATAATATAACTAGACTCCTTTTTAGTATCATAATTTTCCATGTACTTATTATTAGCTGTAGCATGTCGTCGAGCAATATAGGATATCCCCCCTCTCATACCTTTTTCAATAAAAAGCTGCTGGTCAATATCAGTAATTAAATCTAAATGGACTCCGGTCATTTTTAAGCATTGCATCCCAAGCTAATCCTGGACTAGAAAAATAATGGCAAGGGTCTAGTCCATAATACGATAGACAAGTATTTCTGAAATTTTCGAAAACATCAGCTAAAATATTAATATCTGTTTTTAAATACAAATCATGGTATTCTCCCATATTTTTAATGTTGAAAGTATTCCAAACTTTTTGAGCATGATTATAACTATCATCGCTGATATTTTCATCAGTTAAAAAACTATAAAAATCTTCTTTATTAGGTAATTTAGTATCATTGAACTTACTGAAGCTATCCATGTAATCATAAGGGTAAACACCTTTTCTTTTTAACAAAAAAGAATTATCTCCAAATTCTTTGTCAGTATAAAAAAATTGGTCTAGATTATCTGCTAATGCCTCGAGGCTACTACTCATAAATTGAAAACTGTCAATAAACTGAAGGTTTTTACCAAGAGAAAAAGACAAATATTTTTCATTATTACAAGGAATAACACTAATATTTAAATGTGGAATAAATTTCTCCTTATTTTCTCGATTCATTATTTTATCTTCATTTTTTCTATCATTTATTATTTTGTTTTGTATGTCTATTTTTTCATTTTCACTTGTAATTACTTGTCCAATTTCTTGCATTATTAAATGGCTATCATAACCTTTTAGATTGTGAAAGATAACAGGTATTTTGATCCCGCCTGCTGATATTTGTAATTTTAAATTGCAAGCATTATGAGCCGAACCACGATATTTACCTGTAATATGACAATGATCTCTGACTGGTTTATCATCTTTTTCATATTTGCCCTTACAAATATAACAATGAGTAGCCTTTTTAAATTCTTCTTCTTCTGAATCTGTTAATAGTAATGGTTTATTAAAATTTTCTCTCATTACTTTTTGACAATTTCGTACTTCAAACAACAAGCATTTTAAAAATTTAGATGCTGCATTAGGTCCTCTGTAAATTACTATATCTTTAGAATACTTTTTATCATAATAGCAAACAACTTTATAACCAAAACTGCAAGCAGTGTGTCTTTGATATTTTTCAGTGTATGATTTCTCATCTGAAGGTTGACACGAGCTTATCTTTTCCGTCAGAGACTCAAAATCTGCATAAATAACAAAAGGTACAGGCATTTGCTTATAAAGTTTTTTAAAACAAACCTTAGGTATATGTTTTTCACCATTTTTATCTACATATTCTTTTAGTAACTCTATAGCCTGAACACCATTAATAAGTATACAATTTTCTATGTGGTTTTCTAAGTCAGTATCAGAATAAAAGCATTGTAAACAACGCATACAAAAATGTTTTTTATGCTCATATTTTGAAAATGTAAACATTAAACGATTGAAATCTTTAATATATACCAGGAGCCATAATCAGGGACGGAGACCGTAAGCGCGCGCCATTTGTAGTATTGGGGTTGGCGCCATGATATGGGACAATTTTTTTATTTTTAGAACAAATTGCGCCATCGCCTGCGGCACACGCGCGTACATTGCTGCGAGGATTTTCGCGGATGTCGCGCAGGGGAAATGGCGTCCGAAATTCCCGAAATCGTTTATGCTTTTGGCCCACAACTCAACGCCTTTATGACTGTTGGAATTTTGCTTAAGTATTTTCGCTGTAAGTTGCTCCAGTTTGAGTGAAGACAGTGCCGAATTTAGGTATGTCCCGCTTTATATCGCTGATCAAGTTGAGTTCCGCTGCTGCTTTTACAAGAACTTCACATTCAGACTCCAATCTAAATTTCACATAAGTCTTATGAAGAAGATTAACAGCTTTTCCATAACACAGAAAAAAAACTAGTTCGATATGTTTGGATATAGCAGCGCTTGGGCCCAACAAGTGACAATAGGTTTATGTCCATAGATGCTGTTTAGTTTTGTTTGTGTAAAAATCCAATAAATTGTCTGTTGTCGATGAATAAGAGCCCCCGCTGATACGTGTTTTCCACAGCTAGTAAAACATGACAAATATTGGACTCCGCACTTTAGTGTGAAAACGTACATCGAACTTATATAATATCTCTAGTTTTTGAATATGTTTAAGGTTGATTAATGTTTGAGAACATATTAAAAGCTTAGCTGAAATTATGTGAATACAGCAGAAATAATCAGAGAAGTTACGATGACGCTTTTATTAATCAACTCGAATAAAGATTTCGATTGAGTCAGAACTCCTTGTCTGCTTTATTTTTGCAGCGTAAAGTTTCACTATGTGAAAGAAACACACATGATGTTAGTAGCCTTTTGGTGAACGTTGGTGAAAATTGTTGTAGTATCTCAGCACAAAAGACAACGAAACAAATCTTTTTCATGATTTGTTCACAATCTGAGAACACCGACTCGGACTTGAAAGTGCACGCGCTGCACTATACAAATGAACTACTCGTACGCGTCAGACTTGCCTTTCAAAAGCTTTTGCAAACTCGCCAAACGAGCAGAAACAATAAGAAACTATCAAAAACAGGTTTTGGTTATGATTAAGCATTGCTTGGCAAACTCACAAATTAACTCGATACCGGAGTAAACAGTTTTCTTACAGAACTTTTCTCTACAAAACAAACACAAAAGTTTACGGGAAAAACTAGCCGGCGAGCGAATTTTATTCCTTCAAAGCACGAAATTAAAGAAATTCTCGACCCTGAATAACGCACCTTTTCCATTCAATCAGAGCATAAAAGTACATAGAAGAGCCCTGGTTCTTCTTCTCCGCCTTATTCCCTGACATTGCTGTGAAAAATCGGCAAGAGAATCTCGCAACTCTCACTATTTCATCACGCAACGTGACACAATTTACGCGAGAGCCCACGACACGTGCGTGGATCAGCGCGGATATATGACGTCAGGATGGCGCAATTTGTTCTAAAAATAGAAAAATTGTCCCATATCATGGGTCCACGCGCATCCCACGACTTACGGTCTCCGTCCCTGATTATGGCTCCTGTATATACGTAATGCTGTTTTTTTTCATCTTTTTCATCTTTTTTAACAACATCAACATTATCTTCATCAATATATAATAACTCCATATGATCACAATATCTTTGTCTTGATATCCTAATTGGAAAGACTGATGATAACCAAAAACATTGATATTGATATTATTTTGTTTTTCTATTCTATCTATTTGTTTAATAGTGACCGGAAAAGTAATCCCACTGTAATCTAATTTTTTAACAAATTCTTTATCAGTAAGTTTTATTCTCTGGGGATCTTTATTTTGAGGATTTACATGTCTGACATGGCACCATAAGAAACACTTATCATCTTCATTTTGGAGATTAATTAAACCTTTCTTTGAATTTTGTAGCTCTTTTGGTAAAGGAATGTATGAATTCCCTCTTAAAGGTAGATACTTTGTAATATTAATGTAGTGATGTAAAATCTGATCAACAGTCCAACCAGAACCTTCTGATATCCAAACAGCTATTTTATTTAAAATGAATTGGATAGCACGATCTAAAGCTTCAATGATCTCATCACTATTAGTAATAGTAAAAGTATTGCTGTTAAAATAAGCATCTTTAAATTCAAAAAATGCCTCTCCTTGTATTATTTTCTTTTTAAAAGTAATTTTTAGAGTGACTTGAGCTTTAAATCCTCTCCATTGGTCTCCATTAAGAAGGCTCTCTAATTTTCTTGCTACATCATCTGTAGTAAAGTATAATTGCATTAATGGATCTTTTTTCTCTATGATATCTACCTCAAATGATTTGACATGTCTTCTTAAAGTGGTACTATGACGAAAATGGCATCTTTCCAATCTAAGCCACTTTCAAACATAAACAAGTAGACTGCATGAGAAGAAAAATGCTGTTTACTATTTTCAAATATCTCTTTTCGTTCCAGAGATATTCAAGTTTTTAAAATATGCAAATTAGCCAAGTGAGGACGTCATACACTCAACCAGATTTTGTTCAAATATGATGAAAAGAGATATCTCAGCCAGTTTGTATCAGAAATGTTAGATACTTTGCAGTAAGATTCTACTAAATGTGCTCCACAATACAAGCTAAACAATTCTGTTACCATGGCAATATACTGGGTTCCAGACCTCCCCTGTATTAAAAGCTTTTCTGGCCACCTTTAGCGTTCCATTTTGATATTTGCTAACAGCACCTCATATGCATGATCCAGCAAGCATATAGATATGTTAATTTTCGTTGCTGTTGAATTTGACAACGCGAACCTTCGAAGGAGAATCATTCTGAAATAGGTCCTCAGTTAAGTCATTTAAAGCATGTAACCGTGAAAAGCAATTCAAAGTGATGAGAAAAATGCCCGTTTCGTATCGGTTATGAACAATTTTAGGCTTGGTAATCCGCTTTTCGTGCACACATGTCATCGACAAAGGTGGCGATTTTCTTGCAACAAAGATGAAGCAAGCAAGCGTGGATTCATTGCCCGGATTTCATACGTCGGGGGCCTGGGTACAATCGGTGTATTATGGGATTAACAACACAAGACCCATATATTCAGAAAGAGCACACCGAGCTTTACAAAATCCTTAAGTTTTCGTGTAAATTGCGCCAATATTGAACAAGATACAGCCATTCAAAAACGTAAAAATTTAGTAACAAATGTATGGTTTGCCGGACGCTTGTCCGGAAATCCATACATTTTCCGGACACTTGTCCGGAAAGCCATACATTTCTTTGCAAATTTTAAAGTTTTTTGAATGGCTGTAACTTGTTCAATATTGGCCCAATTAACACGAAACTTAAAGATTTTGTAAAGCTCGGTGTGCTCTTTCTGAATATATGGGTCTTGTGCTGTTAATCCATAATACACGGATTGTACCCAGGCCCCCGACGTATGAAATCCGGCAATTTTGCAGTACTCCGAAGAGAACCACAGGCCTTATTCGACGCTAAACAAAAGGAGCATGGCTACTGTGGTAAGTAAAACGTATTACTCGTTCCTTGAGCTTATATTTTAGATTTTTCTTCTTCTCATCTTGCGGAGATGAGGAAGCCACGTTGTTCTCATTTTCGATTTCAAAGTGTGGTTAAACAAGAACATCTCACCATTCTATTTTGCGTCAGTCCTTCACTAAATTCGATTCCAGCATTGCTCTAAAGTTATTTTTTCATATTCTGGGTACCTTTGTGTTTTTGAGTTAATCCATTTCATTTTCAAGGGAAGTGAATTTTGTGATCGATAAATGTACATTTCGTTTTACCTCAAAATTAAAATTTGTCTTCAAACCTCCGAGACTTTTGTGTTCCTTTGTGATACATGAATTCCCATTAATGGGTGACTGTTAAATGTGTACACTATGCTCTGGCAAAATTTCGCACCTGGTTTCCGGTGTTCCGCTGTTTACTACTTGTCGGATGAATGATTTGAGGTCGGAATTCAATTCTCGAAATTCAGGTTACAACACGTCGCGTTTTACAGCTCTTAAAATGAGCGGCATTGTTGTCTACCGTTGATGAAAAGCATTCATTTGATTAAAGTTGAGTGAAAGTTTACTCCAGCCAACCCGTGTTGTTATAAACCTTATCAAACAAAATATCCCCGCATTTCATTTCACGACACTCGTTGGCAGCGCTGTGTTATCGGCCAGTCCAGCTTAACAGAGCTAGCGGTTTTGTGAATATCCGAAAAACTAATTTGTGATATGGGAATCGGCTTTAGGAAATGAAACTATAGTTACTCTGCTACAATTTAACGTATAGAAATAAGGATGTTTCCGGTGTTCTGGTTGCTCAAAATTCACCTCGAAGATGAATTTTCCACGACCAAACTTTGCTTCATTCGACCATAGCGTGACATCAGTTTGTCACGAACTATCATCCGACTCGACAAAAATATTGATATTATCCATAACTTTATATTTGGTTTAGGAACTGTCACAGTGAGAAAAATGTCTTTTGCCTTTGTTGTCTTGCAGATGCAGCTGTTTTAAAGTATGTGGCAGCAAAATTAAATTAAGCATGACATATTATGTAAATTCATTTGTTCAAACTAAGGTAATAAAGATAAAGGTTTCCTCAACAGTTTCTCCTTTTAAACTGTTGACTTCTCCTAAGTTATATATGTGGGAAACCAGATGTGGTTCATGAAAATTTTATAGGTATGGAAAATATTTTTGTCAGTCACTTGTCATTAGGCTTTTGTACATTAAGCTTTTATTTTCCCACTAAAATGCTCCACCTTAATGCTCCATTTTTTTTCCACTGAAATGCTCGGTTTCAACCAAGAATATCACTAAAATGTTTGGTTAATGCTCATGCATAGGGGTTTTAAATTTTCAGAATAATTTTAACATCTCAACACAATTAACAGTTCAGAGTGCTTAACAAGAATGTATACTTAGTATAACAAGTTATCAAGAACGCATGTAAAAGTTTTAATACACCAGAAGATAATTCTCTAAATGTTCTGTTGTTCTATTGATCCTTTGTCCCCTTTTGGTGATACTTACTTGAAGAGGTTATGTTTAGTCTTCATTTTCTTGTAAAAATAGTTTTTATTTCTATATTCTGTGGAAGAAATATTAATTTTCCTTAAAAATGTCACTAGAATGCTTGAATAATGCTTGATGCTTTTGTCTCATTAAAATGCTTGAAAAAATACTAGCATAATGTACAACAGCCTACTTGTCATGAGGGAGACAAAACGTTTCCCTTTGTGGCCATTCCTACTTTTGACATTGGATCATTGACTGCATTGTTGACAATTTTTGTTTATTTTCATGGCTCTGAAAAGGGTGGTTCGAGTGGTTCTGAAAAGAACCATTTCAATACTAAGTGGTCACTATATAATGTTCAGTTTTGCAAAACAGTATTGTCTCCTCGTATGCCTCACTAATCTCAGAAGAATGTTATAATCTCAATTTGATGGTGGTCCAAACTGCCATCTGAGCATATATCTGTTTCTATAGCATGGATGAGATACCAGTCCATTGTAGGGTTACCCCCAGTATTAAATTCAGTGCTACCCATTTATGCAACTGGATGGAGAGAAGCATTACAAGAGTTTTGGTAAAGCACCTTGCCCAAGAACTCAATGTAATGACCCCTGCCAAGGCTCAAACCTGGACAGCAATTTAGAGTCCAGCATGTTAACCATTAGGCTACCATGGCTAGTCCAGTTCCAGTGGAGGCTGTCTTAAGCTCTCTTATTATTAATATACATTCTTTAAAGCAGACAGTTCTATTTACAACTGCCTGCACAGAACTTTGTTTGAACCCCAAACAAGCTGTTTATTTACTTATTCCCATAATTGGGCATTCCCATAAGCTGCCCTGGTCACTTTGAGGGTGTCTGATTAAGGCTAGTCATTGGTTTTACTCAAACATTTGTGAATTGTATCGTTGCATTTTGTTGCAGTGAGACTGTTAACGTTGGCTGCAATTATGATTTGCTGTTAATTGTTACTAATGGCCAGTCCTAGTACTGCAGTATACTGTATTCCATTATTGCCATTATTGCCATAATTGCAGCATTGTACAAGGTAATAGAACAAAAAGATCATTTAGTATGGCAGTATTTCTTGTATTTACAATATTTTTAGGTAGCTGGGAATCTCTTATCCATCCCTCACACCCCTAGTGGCCCCTAATGAGAAACATTCTTGAAAGCAGACAGTTCCAGATAAGCATGCCATTGTGGGTCCTGAGGGTATCCACTTGTGAGAGCTTCCACTAGCTCTGTACCCCTTTTCTCAAACTAAGTGACACATGACATAAACATAATTACATCACTACAGTGCACTTCATTTTATTTGTGCATAATTTACAATTTTAATGATTTAATTGATTGGAAAGACAAGCCTCTTAAGAGTGGCAATGCCTATTTCCCTTTCGTAAACAAGCAATGCCATAATTGGTAATAAAGCCTACCATAATTAGTAATCAAGCCTTTCAGAATGGACGATGCCATATCTGCTTCAGTTCAGGCCTGGACAAGGTAGAAACTGGTTATAATTTGTTGATGGAGTGAAATGCACTCACCAAGTGCTTAGTTGTTAATATTCACACTGGTTTGCCTGCAGTTAGTTTTTTTTTTGTAGGTTGGGGCAGCTCTATCATTAATTCATATTTAAGAAAGTCACATTGTATAATTAAATTTTGCAGAAATTTGGTGGATGAACCTGGTAGTGCAGTGGTATAAGAGGGATGTTACGAAACAGGGGTTCTAGGTTCGATGCTAGGTGAAAATGCCATGGCTTGTTTACGAAAGGGAACATTGCGGTGGCAACTGTTTTGATTCACAATGGTTGCAGTTTGTTGCATGGCACCTTTTTCACACAATGACTGTTATTAATCTATCACCTTCACTTGAACATTATAATTTGGGTTACATCACATCCATTTATCATTCTTAATGCATATAAAAACCAGCAACCAAACAATATATATTCTTGAAAGCAACAACAGTACCTACAAGCAATATTGTGTGAAATGTTTCACAGAATAAGGAAAGGTAAAGTGCTATCCATATAGTTTCCGCTTTCAAGTTGTATAATGGAATGATAAACAATTTAATTATTGTTAAATAAAAGGGATGATTGAAATTGGTTAGTACAAAAGCTCAAAAGCTTCCCTCACTTTATGTATAGCGATGTTTCTCGTTACGTCACCTATTGTCATTTATGTGCCAACCAGAGGTTTATTGGATGTTGAAACAATGCATGCTATTGTTCAGTGGCTGGCAAATTTGAATATCAAAAGAAATATGACGTCAATGTTTGTAAACAAGAAAACATCGCTATGCTTCAATGCCATTTTTGATGTAACTTTCCGATCTTGCAGATGTCCATAAAAACAGATGCAGGTTCAGAGTGGAGAGAGCAATTTCTTCTCTCAGTAACATCACATTGATTTTCAAGGACAACAACGTTATTCACCCTTATTCTTGAAAAAAATGAAATTAGCATGAAATAAAATTCAAACTAAAAGGGTGTTGGCTTCCTAAAATAACTAAAAAGTTAACAAGGCTAGGAAGCCAATTAAAGTGATTTTTATCAATTAACTAAAGATTGATACCGGTAATAAATCAGTAATTTAAAAAGATATAACAAACTCCTGTTCAACTAATAACCGTTCCTTGTTAATTTACTCACGACCCAGTTCTTTCTACACAGTACGTAAAAGGAGGGACAAAAGCAAAAAACCTCCAAACAGTTTTCCTGAAATCTCCAGAACAAGGCAATTAATAACAGCAAAGTCCAACATGAATCGCTCTTTCGACGCCATCTTTGTTTTTAAGATTTCTGGGCAGCACGCGCTCAAAAAGAGTCTGATGTACTAGTCAGGCGCCAACAAATCAACGCAATCAGACAA
>JAHPZR010031329.1:0-29423 GCA_019787425.1 Platygyra sinensis
CAAGGGTGTGCTGGGTAATTAATTATGGAAGGGAAAAGCTACAATCTTGGACAAAGTAAATGAGAAATTAAGACCACCCCTCCCCCCATTTCAATGATGGAAAAAATGGCGCGCTTTGGTTAGACCGCGAGTTCATCATTGATTCGGGGGGAGGGGTAGTTTTATTTCTCATTTTATCCTGTCCAAGATTGCAATCTTGGACAAAATAAATGAGAAATTAAGACCACCCCTCCCCCCATTTCAATGATGGAAAAAATGGCGCGCTTTGGTTAGACCGCGAGTTCATCATTGATTCGGGGGGAGGGGTGGTTTTATTTCTCATTTCATTCTGTCCAAGATTGTAGACTTGAACCTGTATTGCTGGATGGGTGGTGCAGTTGCCAGTGCAGTCGAAGTTGCCAGCGCAGCCGCAGTTGAAGTAGGGACTTTAAGCAGCGGGAACGCGGACGGCGACGGGGACGCCGAAACCTGTGAGAAGATTGGGGAGAGAACGCCGTTGTGACATAAATTCACAAACATGAAGCAGCACCGTCGGAAACCATAGTTTCTGCACTGTACTGTCAAGCTTATTGATGTGACTTTCATCCTCTGTTTATCAGGATTCATGTGAAGAAGTTCGCAATCAACTCTTGAATAGTTACGGTGAAGGTGTGTTAAACGATCACGAACTCCTACGTTTGTGCGATTTAAAACGGTCTAATATTCTCGACCTACCTCGAGCTCATTCCTTTCCTGAGTTTAACTTCGATGATTTGGAGACGACGAGTGCCTGTCCGAATTTCGCCTCCACAAACGCGACTTGCCCCTTCTCGCTGAATTGTTCAATGGAGTAAATGAACTAATAAACAGCAAATGTTTAATCAGACTGGCGCGACAAGTCAGTGTGCCGACTGATAAGATCTAAGTAAACCAATGATCTTACGACTGAAAATGAAAACAGTTTCGACAGCTACACAAATTTAAATGGTGTACACCCTTTAGTAAATGTGCTAGAATCTCACCATAATAAACCGTTTGACATTTTAGTACTTCTTGAAAGGAAAAATTTCGATTGAAATGCATTTAAGTTGTCTTTATTTACATAATAATTTGGTTTTATCAACTGAGTTGATAATGTGAATTAGCCACCGTAAAGAGATTCGAAAGCTGACGTTTCGAGCGCTAGCCCTTCGTCGGAGCGAATCGAGGAATTGTGGGTTGTGTGTGGTTTATATAGAGAAATATGGAGCTACGCTATTGGTTGGTGCCTGGCAACGTGAAAAAACAACAGAATAAATTAGTTGAATGAAAAGCGTTCGTTGATACCGTGAGGATTAAGAGTGCCGATTTGAAAAATAAATTTTTGTTCTAGAATTTTGCGGCTTTCTGTGCCTCCTTGATGTAGGGAGAGGCCACAGACCGCCATATGTTGCTTCGAATGATTCGGCAGATTAAAGTGTCTAGCGACCGGTTTAGATGCGTTTTTGTCGTCTTTCTCAACGTCGCGAAGATGTTCTCGGAATCGGTCGCCTAGTCGTCTACCTGTTTCGCCGATATATAACTTTTTGCAGAGAGTGCAAGTTATACAGTAGATGACATTGGCTGAGGTACAGGTAAAATGATCAGTGATTTTAATAGATCGCTTGGGCCCCGACAATTTCTCAACGTTACAAATGAAAGGACATGTTTTGCATCGTGCGCGTGCACATTTAAAAGTACCGGGTTGTTCACTCGTTTGGAAAGAACTTCTGACTAAAAAGTTACCTATGTTTTTGTCGCGTTTAAATGAAATTAATGGCGGTTGCGAAAAGATTCTACCAGTATCGGGATCATTTTGAGGTAATTTAAAGTTTTTGAGAATGATGGATTTTACTGCGTGGTTGTGAGGGTGAAATGTGAGAGTGAATGGAATTCTATTATTATTCTCCTTCTTAGACGTTTGTAGTGCTGACTGCCGATCGATTTGTTGGGCGCGATGATGGCCTGCTTGAACAACAGAGGCAGGATAGCCACGTTTGTCGAAAAACTCGCACATTTCCTCTGATTTTAAGGAAAAATCAGAGTCCTCACTACAAAGGCGGCGAAGTCTAAGAAACTGAGAATAAGGAATGGAATTCTTGACATGTGATGGATGTGAAGATGAATACAACAAATAACTATGAGAATCTGTGGGTTTGTAGTGCACACTGGTGCATAAACCGTTGCCTTCGACAGAAACTTTAATATCTAGAAATGCTAAAGAAGTGTCGGAAATTTCCCAGGTATATTTAAGAGCCGGATGAAACGAATTAACAGCAGTTATAAATTGATTGAGTTCCTCTCTGGTGGAGGAAGTTGCGCCGACACAGTCGTCAATGTAGCGACGGTAGAGGTCAGGTTTGGGGCCGTTGTATTGATTGAAAAATTGGTGTTCAATATAGCCTACGAAAAGGTTGGCGTAGCTGGGTCCCATTTTGGTACCCATGGCCACCCCATTGATTTGTTTATAATAACTGTCAGCGAATGAAAAACAGTTTAGTGTTAAAACTAGTTCAGCCAGGCGGAGCAATGTTTCCGAGCTTGGTTCCTTAACAGTACGTAAATCGAAAAATGTTTGAGGGCTAGAAGACCTTCGCCATTAGTGATGACGGTGTAAAGAGATGTAATATCCATAGTGAAAATAAGTTTGTCTTCGCCCAGGAAATTGAAATCACGAAAAATTTGGAGTGCGTGTTGATTGTCTTTAACATATGACGGTAAAGATCTGACGATAGGTGCCATAATTTTGTCTAAATAGCTAGAAATGAGTTCGAGGCCATCAAATCGATCGGCAGTCAGCACTACAAACGTCTAAGAAGGAGAATAATAATAGAATTCCATTCACTCTCACATTTCACCCTCACAACCACGCAGTAAAATCCATCATTCTCAAAAACTTTAAATTACTTCAAAATGATCCCGATACTGGTAGAATCTTTTCGCAACCGCCATTAATTTCATTTAAACGCGACAAAAACATAGGTAACTTTTTAGTCAGAAGTTCTTTCCAAACGAGTGAACAACCCGGTACTTTTAAATGTGCACGCGCACGATGCAAAACATGTCCTTTCATTTGTAACGTTGAGAAATTGTCGGGGCCCAAGCGATCTATTAAAATCACTGATCATTTTACCTGTACCTCAGCCAATGTCATCTACTGTATAACTTGCACTCTCTGCAAAAAGTTATATATCGGCGAAACAGGTAGACGACTAGGCGACCGATTCCGAGAACATCTTCGCGACGTTGAGAAAGACGACAAAAACGCATCTAAACCGGTCGCTAGACACTTTAATCTGCCGAATCATTCGAAGCAACATATGGCGGTCTGTGGCCTCTCCCTACATCAAGGAGGCACAGAAAGCCGCAAAATTCTAGAACAAAAATTTATTTTTCAAATCGGCACTCTTAATCCTCACGGTATCAACGAACGCTTTTCATTCAACTAATTTATTCTGTTGTTTTTTCACGTTGCCAGGCACCAACCAATAGCGTAGCTCCATATTTCTCTATATAAACCACACACAACCCACAATTCCTCGATTCGCTCCGACGAAGGGCTAGCGCTCGAAACGTCAGCTTTCGAATCTCTTTACGGTGGCTAATTCACATTATCAACTCAGTTGATAAAACCAAATTATCCTGTAATACTCCCACCGACGCAGCACCATAGTTTCTTTAGAAACTTACCCCCTCTACTCGTTTATTTACATAAGCTTTCAAAAATATATTTCACGGTACTCACATGTTCGCCGACTGGCCAGTACTGGCTTGAGTTCGCTTCAGCTTTCTCGACCTTTCTTAAGCTTTAAAATGAAATATCTCACAGGAAAAGAGAAAACAAGCAATTAAAGTTCCTATAAATTAGTATCACGGGTTATTTAGCGTTAACTCAGCAGCGGAAACGAAAGTTAAAGCTCACGTTTTCAGACAACGCGAAATGAGCTAGACTCGCGTCGGGCCTGAACGCAGAACGTCAACCAGTTCCCCGCCAGTCATGCCCAATGGACATTTTGGGTTTTCCCTGATGCTGTGGCGTTCCCGTCGCCGTCCCCGTTGGCGTTGCTTAAAGTCCCTAGTGTGTATTAAAAGACGGGCTGACTTGCTTCTCTTCGCTCCGACCGCGGAGCATAGGGCATCCATTGCAGCTTTCCATTGGACCCGGCCGTTTTCGTGTCGTACGTTTCACTTGATTCCATGACATCCGGCCCGTAAGTCCGCTTCCATGACTTCTTCGGTCGGCCTTTCCTCCTCAGTAGCCTAGGGCTGCTAACTGGATTGTCATTCTCATTTGCCACTGCCGAAGTTTATCTTAAGTTATAGATTTTGACTATTTCTGAACCTTTTCTAGTTTTCTAACAGTAAGAATCACGAAATGGAAGAAGGTGTAATTGAAGGAGCGAATATTCAGAAAAAAAAACCATTTTATTCCCATATCATGTGATATCCGAGTAATTCCAGTTCTGGGAACTCAGGGGAAATATTCGTGAACGCGTTGCATTAAAATAGGTAAAGTTTGGCTTCCATAGCTGGAATATTCTTCAGGAGAGTTGCAAGGGGAAGGCTTCAAAGCTCCCACATCCCCTCATACTAGATGACCGAAAAAGCACGTTCTGAAAATGAGTTTTAACAAACTCCTGATAGGTTTACCATAAATATTTTTATTTATATTGTATGTATTTTTATTCTGATTTCCTCCGCACTTCAACCCAATTTGTTACTGCATGATTTTGTGTGCTTGTTTAATTTCTGTAAGACATATAGAATTTTCTCCTCAAATTTCTTTCCTGGTTTACTTCAACTATAAAGTACCTACTTCTTATTTACTCGGCGTAAAGTACGTTTTACTTTTTATTTCTTTGTGGCCGGTAAATAAATGTTGTTGTTGTTGTTGTCGTTGTTTTTACTTCCTTTGTTTTCCTTTAGTCACAGCTCACAAGTTTTTACCGTGAGCAATGAAGACTGTGTTAATAAAGTTGACGAAAAATCCTTAATAACATTAAATTTTCAGATGGATAAGTTTTGTTTTTATACAAGGGCCACTCAAATTTCGTTAACCTAATTGTCGTTTGAATATTTGGAGTCGTCAATCATCCTTTAGGGACGATTGAATGTAATTTTATTTTGTGCAGCAATCTTCGTAAGGATTGATGACCCACATAGAACTTGCTTTGAAATTTCGCTTTTCTTATATATTATTTGCACCATGCGGTATTCGACCGAATTGCGTGACTTCAAGTTAATTTTAGAGTCGATGCCAGCTAAAGCAATTAATCTGATCACGTCAAAGTTTGCTTAAAGAGACGTCTGAGATTACTAAAAAATGGAGGCTTCGTGTTGCATTTGCTTCTTTTCACTTTTGACAAGCTGTTTGGCTGCAAACTATGTGATGTTTCCAATGTTTACGAGAAGTCATTACTTGGTGATTGCTAAGTTGGCAGAAGTACTCGCTGCTAGAGGACACGGGGTGAGTTGATTAAACACCAGTTCTGTTTAATAAGCTCGAAGGGTATGGAATGCCTGTGATAATTGATTTTATACTGCCGAGTGCACGCGAACTTTTGGGAAAGCGCGAGATAAACTTAAAAGCTACAAAATATGCCTTGCTTCTAAAAGCTGCCTTGCAAATTAAAGAGGGGTTTGTTTGTGTTCCGATCCTAGGTGGAGATATTTGTTGGCGATACCGAGACCTATGCTCTTAACAGTCCACTTGTACGTCAGTTCAACACTTCCCAGACGTTCAAGACGGCCTTAAAAGAAATTTCAAAGCATATTGGTAAAAGTGTGGGTGGTAATGTGGTAACTGAGATGAAATTCCTGGCGAGTATTCAATCCGTTTATTGCGACGGTGTTCTTGGGAACGACGAAGGTATGAGGTCAGTCAAGCGGGCAGACCTCGTTGTTGGCGATTCACTTTACATGTGTGGGTCACTGATCGCTGATAAATTCTCCTTGCCTCACGTTGTGGTATTCCCAAACTCTCTTAGCACTCCCACAGCGCATGCGTTTTCTTTGCCTCTGTGTCCTTCTTACCTACCTCAATTCAAGTCCGCTCTCGGTGATAACCTAGGCTTCGTTGAACGAATACAGAATATATATCACTGGATTGCTGTTTACTTGGCGTTCCATGTGGGCATGGTGCCTCCTTATAAGAAGCTAAAGGATAAGTACCAAATTGCCCCTAACAAAGACCTGTACGAGACCCTCGGAAGAGTGGACCTAATTATAGGACAAGTAGGATTCTTTCTGGATTACCCTCGACCCATCTTGCCAAGTAAGAAAAAAAAACTTATTAATTATCCCCGTTGAGTTTGTTTCATAGTTTTAACTTAACAAGCCTTTACAATGTAAATTTTAAGAGACTTGAAATTATCAACCTTTCGATTTGTTGATGCGATACAAAGACCAACAACAGCAGCAGCAGCAGCAGGAAAATACCAACAACAACAACAACAACGCGAGATACTGACTATATTTAAATCCACGTGTTCCTTCCCAAAAGACTATGCTTGCCCTCCGCAGGCTCGATACATCAACTATTGGAGAGAGACCAAAGCCAAAAATATCAATTAGGTCTGTATTTTAAGCGTGTAGCCGCTCATTTCTATTCTTATATTTGATGTGCTAGATTTCGCTTGTGTTGCACCCAGTGGACAGTGTCATTTTATAATTAAGCAATAGACCACAAGTTTCCATGGTTTATAGGCTGATAAACCACGCGAGATTTTGGGAGAACGCAAGAAGAATTCGTGAATCACGAAGACGCACGATTTTTTCATGAGTTTACCGGCTCAATAAACCATTGCTGATTGACCAATCAGAGCGCGCCCATTGATTTGATTATTATAAATATTGCTTCATAATTTTAAAACAGATACAAGAGTGGTTGGTCCACTTCTCACCGGTCCCTCCAAACCATTACCAAGAAAATTGGAAGAGTTTATGCAGAGCTCTGGTGACGATGGAGTTATTGTGGCGGCATTTGGAACAATACTGGGAGCTCTTGACAAAGACATATTGGCAGTAATGACCAGAGCGTTTGCTCAATTTCCACAAAAGTTCATATGGAAGCTGAATGCAGGTAATCACTATGCATTTCCTGGCCAGAGTGGAAGAAAGATTAAACGTGCAAGAGTTAACCCGTACCAGTTATACCAGGAGATAAGGCCCTGTTCATTTAAGGGTTTAAATGTAGGGCCCTTGTTTTCTTTTAGGATTTTTCTGGTCAGGAAAAAATTCGAATTCAAGCGAAATCCGGACAACATAAAGTCTTTCTGGCAAAGCTAGTATTTATTCGGTACCTGTTCACTGGTTGTCAAAATAAGAATCAGCAATGCTTAGACTGACTTTAATAAGAAAACCATTTTGTCTCGCCTGTTATTAGCTGAATCAAGTGCTGTTACAGTCAGTGACAACGTTAAAGTAGTTCCATGGATGCCACAAAATGATGTTCTTGGTCATCCCAAGACTCGTCTGTTCATTGGACACGCGGGACTAAATGGAATGTTTGAATCCATTTATCACGGATTACCCATGATTTTGTCGCCATTCTTTGGAGATCAATTTGACAATGCTCGCTTCGCAAAGGCTGCTGGGTTTGCAGAAGTTCTGCCAGTGAAAAAGGCAACGGCTGAAGAATTGGTCAGCGTCATTCACAAAGTTCTTAGGGATTCAAGGTTGGTTTTATGAAAAAATCCTTTTAGGGAGACATTATGGCTGCACTTTCGGCAATGTTCAAATTAAAACAAAGGCTACTTTTTTGCATCATTTTAGATTATGGCAGTTTAATAACAGTTATACAGATTTTATCTGGGATACCGAGGTAAAAAACAAGAGAAAAACTGATTATGTAACCAGAAAAAAGGTTTTAAAAAGTTGCAGCTACCAAGCATGGCCTGAACGATGCTTGAGTTGTGTCTCTGTTTAGTGTATCAAGGAATAGAGAGATGATCAATAGCGTTTCTTTTATTTTCATTAGTTACCGTGAGTCCGCTGCCCGGATTTCCAAGTCTATCAAACAGTTGCCTCGTACGCCTGCTCAGGAAGCGGCTGACTGGGTTGAATACACGCAGGCTCAAGGTGGTTTGCAGTACCTGAGACCACGAGGTCTGGATATGCCATTTTACCAGCTTTACTTTTTAGACATGTTGCTGTTAGCAACGTTGATAGTGAGTGCATTCTTTTTTGTCGTGATGCTTCTTGCGAAATTCATCAAAAATTCAGTGTTCAAGAAGAAAGAAAAGGAAAATTAGGAATCCTCAGTTATTTTAGTTTTTTCCCACTTTTCATTGATGATCTTACTTTGTGCTGTGTAAATAGCGTGTTGATGTTAGCAGATGAAACAAAAGGAAGTAATTGAAAAGAAGGTGATTTCATCATGTTTCTTGGATCTTTGGGGTATCGCTAGCCTTAAACTGACTATTAATCGCCAGCTTAACAAGAATTTTTGTAAATGATTTTTTTAGTAGTAGCCGAAAAGGCCATATGTTTCTTCCTACGATTCAATAGCGAGTCACCTCCACCGTCAACGTTTTATTTTGAAATCACATACATGAAAAAATCATAAAAGGTTAATTGTTAATCTAAGCAGAACTTTGAAGTAGTTTTTCCCACGAAAATTTAGTCGACTGTTGTTTTTTGTCAAGCATTTTTATGTTTCAAGATAAGACAATTTGCCGATCACCAGAGCAAGTAATTCATTCCTATTTTTTGTCAATCAATATCAGTGATTTTTTTATTTCTTTATCTTTGCTACCTTTTAAGAGATCTTCATAAAATGTATCCAACGTAGAGTCATAATATTAATACCACAAAGACAGCACTGCTTCGAGTATGGCTAACCGTCGTCGGTCGTGGGTGGAAGTTGTGGATCGTGAATGTGGGTTAAAGTGCTGGGTATCAAAAGAATCCCCCGAAAAAGAAAAGAAATTAAAAATAAAGAAATAAAGAAATAATTAAAAGCAAGACAAGTCTCCTTTATAATTTGCGATTTGCATTTTAGGGCGGGGGTACACCAGAATAGCAGTGAAATTTGAGGTAATTTAAAAAGGGACTGAATTGTTACGATTAAATTGGGATGGCAACATTACCAGACTGTTGAGCACCCCCCCCCCCCCCCCCCCCAACCCCCTCAGGTTGGTGGGGGACTGTTCGGTGTCCATCTATTAATTCTTCACTTCAAATTTCAATTTCCAAATCCATCAAATCTTCATGCATATTTTCCTCAATTTAACATATCCTAAAAATATATATATATCTTTCCCAAATGCCCAAAAATCACCCAAAAATTAAGGTTTAAGTTTCATCTGAGGACATCAACATCTGCATTTAGTGGGTATGAATGATTCAGTCGACCAGCTGATTACTTTATAACTTGCTACACCGTACTGAAGAGACCCAACAAGGTCCAAACAGCTGTCCACGGTTGCAATTCTTGGCTTTCAGTTTGGACTCTATCATATCGCTGCCCCGTAGTATCAGCCTTGAATCGTTGTTTGCTAATCTGAATAGCCGGGCCCGGCGTCACAATATAAAATGCAAATAAAATAAGCAATATGTTCACGGATATATTAATCTTTGTCCCAGGAGCACATCGTATATTACACTGAGAGGTATATATGACCTCTACAAATATGTTAGAGCTCAGTCAAAAGACTCTACTCTACTTATACTAGCTTTCAATGTCTCCTAATAACATGGCATAAACTACCCCTCAGAAACACGTGAGAAGCAAAAAAAGTTTCGGAGACCGAAAATTAAAAGAGCACGGCAAATACACAGTTGCAGACAGTTGTCATGAACCGTTGGAGGCATGTAGACCCAGCACGTATACTGATTTATTATTAAGGGTACAATAAAAATTGTTTTTTTTCTTTTTGTATTCGGTCAAATATAAATTCAGTTTATGAGCAACGATGGCGAAATGCAGACCCCGACGAGTAGTTCAATCATCCTTAAGCTTCGTGCTCTGCAAAGTTCAGGGTGCCGAACTGCGGCGTCCAGGGCCTGTGCGTTTCCCCAAACTTGAGATATTAGTCGGAATGTTTCGCAGAAATTTACACAGCTCAGTATGAAAAAGCCATGTTGATGTACCGGCTCCGTGGTACACCAATATGGTGGCCGAAAAATAGTAAACATCTGGAACTTACTTTGGCTATCGACTGATTATCAGTATTGAATAGCATTCACATAAGCACTTTTCCTAATTCTCTATTTTCAGTTCTAAAAGGACCCAAAATCATTAGCGGACTTAACATGACTGGGTACTGCTGACTGTATAAACGGACAGGGGGGTAACAGGAGTCGATTGGGTGAGGCAAGGGTGCATTTAGTTTAGGTTAGGGACGGACCATTAGAAAAGTGATGGGGGGGGGGGGGGGAGGGGAATTTTCAGCTTGCACGAATTTTTTTTTTCGCTCACGGCTTGTGCAGGAATTTTTTTTTCAGGTGAAACCCTCTGCGCGAATTTTTTTTCAGACAAATATTGCTTTTTGAAAAGGTCATAGACAGGCCAACACAAACTCTCCTATGTGGTTTTACGGTAGCGGCACGTAAGCCTCTAAAGTTTTGTTTTGGCGAGTGTCTTTGAGCGATTTACCTTTTTGAAAAGTTAATAGACAGGCCAACACTCCTATGTGGTTTTACGATAGCGACACGTAAACCTTAACAGTTTTGCTCAGACGAGTATGTCCTGGAGCGAAGATAGTCTGCCTGCCAATGAAAACCACACTTTGTGGTTCTAAATGTTTGTTGAAAATACCAGTGGTAGTGTTGCTGTTTATATTGTTGACTACATAGTTTATGTTGGTAAGAGTTAAAGTTTTAACGCTACCACTACATGTAAATGCACTTTTTCATTTTATTATAGAATCATTATTCAAGGCGATAAGACCAATGCTCTAATTTTATTGTGGGCAGAAATAATTTTATAGCATATTTACAAAGATACCAAATTCTAAGATTTGTATTTTTTACTATAAATTTTATATGTTGAAAAGTGAAATATCGAAACTGTTTATGGAATACGCAGGGTACACTGTATGTTGCAGGTAGACTAGCTGCCAATGAAAAACCATACTTTGTGGTTCTTAATTTTTGTTAAAAGTACTGATGGCAGTGTTAATGTTGCTGTTTATGTGGTTGACAGTTTTAAAGTTTTAACACTTACTCAGCTACGTGTGAATGCACTTTTTTTTATTGTATTATAGAATTCTTATTCAAGGAACGGGCTCCTGTTCAGGGGATAAGACTCATCCTCTAATTTTGAGTAATATTAATTTATTACAAATTTTATTTTATTATTTTCATTATAATACAGTATACAGTGTATGTTGTAGCATAACGAGTCAGACGTTCTTAGCAACCAAAAACAGACCTTGGATCCCTTGGAGATGTCTAAAACTCCAAGGGGTACCAGTGGCTTGTAAAATTCCAGTGTAATCATATCCCTGGCAGTGATCGTTTGTGTTCCACAAAACGTGTCATGTGTCCAGACACTTTGAAAATCACTTTATGTTATGCAGTCAGAAATTCTCAAAAATTATTGCCACGAGATTTTCAAAAACCTCTCAAGAGGTTACGCTCACGATTACTATGCGTGATAGAAATCACGAGCTCATAATCTTATTGTTTTCAAGTAATGAGAAGCGATTCTGGAAACTACACGACGGAAAAATCACTATCACGAGTTTGTTACATATCCAGAAGCACTCAACAACTGTACTGCATGGACTTCACTGAGACTAGGTGAACCAGAACCCACCACAGCATGTTCCTATAATGCCACGCACGACAGAAAAAAACTTTGACGATTTTGTTACATATCCCGAAGCACTCAGCAACTGTATTGCATGGACTTCAGCCTGGGTGAAGCAGAAAATATGTAACATGTTCCTATAATGTCACGCACGATGGAAAAAATCGCTATCACGATTTTGTTACATATCTCGAATTACTCGTGGACGTCAGCCTAGGTGAACCTGAAAGGATATGTAACATGTTCCTATAATGTACGTCACGCACGTCGGAAAAATAACCTTGAAGATTTTGTTGCATATCTTAAAGCACTCATCAGCAACTGTGTTGCATGGACTTCAGCCTGGGTGAACCAGAAAATATCCTCTAATCCGTGCAACGTCAAAATACTACGTGGACGTTTGCGTGGGTAAACCAGAGAGTATTTATAATAATATTATGTACCTATACGGATTTTCTATGTATCCGAAATGTGATTGTCGTTCAGAAAAATAGTGTATATACGATGGACTCAGTATAGGGTCTCACTCGCAAATAAAAAAAGTGATTTTTAGTACCTATCTTGTCCCCATACTATCTAAAAGCATGACAATCCGTGTAAGTTATGATATAAATAAAAGATTAATCTAATGATATAACTTGGTACCTTCGTCTTGTTGCATGTACATGTCTTGATTCGATGCTCTACGAGGTTGGTCACGGCTAGCGCTAGCTGAAGACACTTTCTGGTTCTCTCTGTCGTTCTCAGGTGATTGAATTCATGTACAAGCCAATCGCGGTTGTCGGGTTTGTTTGGTTTTCAACAACATGTTTAATGGTTTCAGCAACAACAAATCCAAACGTATATCCAGGGGAAGCTTCTTTGTTGTTCTTCCCGCGAAAAGAAAACCAGCGCGCCTTCTTTAACTCCGCGAGGAAAATTCGACTGGATTCGACTGGATCAATTTCGCACAAATGCGTCAGGAGAAACACCATATCTTCTAATTCGGGAGGCAAATCTCGTTTTGTGCCCGTTTTCTATGACCGATGACGAGTTCATTGGAAGTCGAAGTCTCTATTACGTGTAAGCGAACAATATTCCCACGTTGTGAAAATTTATTATAAAAAAATAAATTATGCGGCCAGATCATATCTGAAAATTACCAGGTTACTTATAGTACACAGTTTCTTTTATTGAAAACAATTATCGCAACCACAATAGAACCGCAAAATTCTTGCGATGACAGGAACCTAACAGATAAATGACGTCACGCTATAGCAACCGGACCTGGACGTTCCTTCTGCATGAATTTTTTTTCTTTACTTTCTTCTTTGCACGAATTTTTTTTCTTGGCAATTTCCCTTGCATGAATTTTTTTTGGTTTTTTCCCCCACCCCCCACCCCCCATCACTTTTCTAATGGTCCGTCCCTTACGCCGAAGATCTTCGGCGTGGGCTTCAAAATTTTGCGGCGTACCGGCGTGCGATCGACGCGATGTCGGCGTACTGAAGCGAATGATCAAGGCAGTGTTTGGCGTAACTGGCGTAAACTCCCTAACCTGGCGTAACCACGAAAGGTTACTTGACCTGTGGCGGCTGTGACCGGTAAATAAAATAAATTTACGATCCTTATGAGTCCAAATATCTTTGTAGAACGTCTCTCACAGCACTGGTATCTAGCGAGCATTTTTTGTCCAGCGAGCATTTACAAGCAACCGCTGACCAAATACCTGCACGTCCGAAGGAAAATTTGTAGGCTTTCCGAGCAGCCTGCGAACGCGAAATACGTCTGTTTTCGCAGGCTACTTTCCGACCGAACGCGAGGGTGGGCACGCGTTCAATTATATATGGGATCATTTGGGGGCGCACACGCATTTTTTTCAACTTCTTCCACCCCCAAACGATCCCATAACCAAGCGGACGTCTACTCCCGCCCCAGGTTTCGACTCTTTTTGGAAAAGGGGGTTACTGCTCTAATGCTCTTCGCTTTATATTTTCAGTGAACGCTTGCGGCTCGCGCTAGCTCTTGATTGGAAGAAACGCTAGAACATGCTGTCCCGACTAGCCTGCGTGCCAGGCGCCCGAAGGGGAGGGAAAGGGGAAAGACGAGCCAGTGAAGTGCGAGAAAATCGGACGCGGGAGGATCGCGCGCGCGGTGGCTGTCAAAATTATCCAATCAGAATGACGCTGCTTCTTTCGTGACAAAATCTGTAGGTGCTAATGAGTTCTCGTATTTCTTGTTTTTGTTGATTTGCACGAAAAAAATGAATTTTAAAATTTGCCGGAAGACCTCATCTTCGGACGTTGGGAAAAACGAGAAGAGGCCGGCCCAAAAAGAAAGCAATTGTAAGAATGTTTGAGTTTGCCAGATAAATCTAAAATTAACATATGACAAATGTGTGGCTAAAGCTTGGAGAAATATATTCAAACCGTCGGCGAGAAAAGAAATATTCGGAGTTGTTTCAAGCGTAGACTGTTCACAGTCCCCTATTTTTCCGTGAGACCATCATCGTAGACGTCGATCATTCAGTTCGACCGGGCCGCCATCTCGGTCTCTTCATGGTCGCTAATAATTCTGAAAAAAAAGGCGTTATTACTAACATCGGCTAACATATGATGATTTAGTTCGAAACGATCTCTTAATTTATCCGCCTTGTTGAAATATAATCGTGAGAAGACCTCAATGTTTTCGAATGACAGGTTGGTGACCAATCAGAAGGATGGATTAAGTAATTCATTAAATCTGACCCATCAGGATTTTTACGTTCGTCTGCTGGACGAAAAAACTAGGAAAACAATAGCGTCATTGCAGGCCGTCCCTTCTCCCTCCCTCGCTCACTTTGACTTTCCTCCCTCCCTTTCTACGGCCTGCCACGCAGGCTATGTCCCGACTGTATAATATTCAGGACTTATATACCTGTTTCTATGAACAATATTGTGTCTAAAATTACAAGTTGCAGAAGTGATAACTGATGAAAACAGAAACAACCTGAATGTGAACGAAAACATGTCTGATGTGCAAGCTGATTTTGTAAAACTATTCTCCCAATTCTGTCATCATCATCCATCGATAAACCTGATAAACACGAGCCCAAAGTATAACTTACAGATCAGCGGTTATTGCCAATTATCGCAATCCCTCAATGTATGATTTATTCTAGCGATGGCCACATAAAATAAAGGACGACCACTGAACACAGAAAAATGAAAAGTAAACGCTTGTGCCTCTGATAGTGAGCATGGGCATCGCTTTAAAAACCAGTCTTCAGGATTTCTGTTACACGCCTCTCTTTCGCAGCGGCGCGGCGGCAAAAAATCTGGGGCCGGGGGCAGTTATTGGCGTACGGCGCGCGGTATGCTACCAACGGCGTAGGATTCTGGCCTACTCGGCGTACATGTTCAAAGCCCTCGGCGTATCTTCGGCGTGGGGTCTATGCGGAATGCCCCCAGGGGGGGCCGGGCGCCTGGGGAAAGCTAGACTTGAACCTGTGATGCTGGATGGGTGGTGCAGTTGCCAGCGCAGTCGCCCATTGAAGTGTGTATTAAAAGACGGGCTGACTTGGTAGTCTTCGCTCCGACCGGAGCATAGGGCATCCATTGCAGCTTTCCATTGGACCCGGCCGTTTTTGTGGTCGTGCGTTTCACTTGATTCCATGAGATCCGGCCTGTAAGTTCTTTTCCATGACTTCTTGGGTCGGCCTTTCCTCCTAGCCTAGGGCTACTAACTGGATGGTCATTCTATTTGCCACTGCCGAAGTTTATCTTAAGTTATAAATTTTGACTACTTTTGAACCTTTTCTAGCTTTGTAACAGTAAGAATCACGAAATGGAAGAAGGTGTAATTTAAGGAGCGAATATTCAGAAAAAAATACATTTTATTTCCATATCATGTGATATGTGAGTCATTCCATGTTCTGGGAACTCAGAGGAAATAATCGTGAACGTCTTATATCAAGATAGGTAAAGTTTCGCTTCCATAGCTGGAATATTCTGAGAGTTGCAAGGGGAAGGCTTCAAAAGCTCCCCCAATCCCTCATGCCAGATGACCGGAAGAGCACGTTCTGAAAAGGAGTTTTAATAAACTCCTGATAGGTTTACCATAAATATTTATAGTTGTATTGTATGTATTTTTATTCTGATTTCCTCCGCTTCTGCATGATTTTGTGTGCTTGTTTAATTTCTCTACGACAGTGTTCAGAATTTTCTCCTTAAATTTCTTTCCTGGTTTACTTCAACTATAAAGTACTTACTTCTTATTTACTTGGCGTAAAGTGTGTGTTACTTTTTTTTTTCTTTGTGGCCGGTAAATAAATGTTGTTGTTGTCGTTGTATTTACTTCCTTTGTTTTGCTTTAGTCACAGCTCACAAGTTTTTACCATGAGCAATGAGGACTGTGTTAATAAAGTTGACAAAAAATCCTTAATAAGATTAATTTTCAGATGGACAATTTTAGTTTTTACACAAGGGCCACTCAGATTTCGTTAGCCTAATTGTCGTTTGAATATTTGGAGTCGTCAATCTTCCTGTAGTGACGATTGAATGTAATTTTCTTTTATGCGGCAATCTTCGTAAGGATTGATGACCCACATAGAACTTGCTTTGAGATTTCGCTTTTCTTATATATTATTTGCGCCATGCGGTATTCGACTGAATTGCGTGACTTCAAGTTAATTTTAGAGTCGATGCCAGCTAAAGCAAATAATCTGATCACGTCAAAGTTTGCTTAAAGAGACGTCTGAGATTACTAAAAGATGGAGGCTTCGTGTTGCATTTGCTTCTTCTCGCTTTTGACAAGCTGCTTGGCTGCGAACTATGTGATGTTTCCAATGTTTCGAGAAGTCATTACTTGGTGATTGCTAAGTTGGGGAGAAGTACTCGCTGCTAGAGGACACGGGGTGAGTTGATTAAACACCAGTTCTGTTTAATAAGCTCGAAGGGTGTGGAATGCCTGTGATAATTGATTTTATACTGCCGAGTGCACGCGAACTTTTGGGAAAGTGCGAGATAAACTTGAAAGCTACAAAATACGCCTTGCTTCTAAAAGCTGCCTTGCAAATTAAAGAGGGGTTTGTTTGTGTTCCGATCCTAGGTGGAGATATTTGTTGGCGATACCGAGACCTATGCTCTTAACAGTCCACTTGCACGTCAATACAACACTTCCCAGACGTTCAAGCTGGCCTTAAAAGAAATTTTAAAGCATATTGGTAAAAGTGTGGGTGGCAATGTGGTAACTGAGATGAAATTCCTGGCGAGTATTCAATCCGTTTATTGCGACGGTGTTCTTGGGAACGACGAAGTTATGAAGTCAGTCAAGCGTGCAGACCTTGTTGTTGGCGATTCACTTTACATGTGTGGGTCACTGATCGCTGATAAATTCTCCTTGCCTCACGTTGTGGTGTTCACAAACTCTCTTAGCACTCCCACAGCGCATGCGTTTTCTTTGCCTCTGTGTCCTTCTTATCTACCTCAATTCAAGTCCGCTCTCGGTGATAACCTAAGCTTTGTTGAACGAATACAGAATATATATCACTGGATTGCTATTTACTTGGCGTTCCATGTCGGCATGGTGCCTCCTTATAAGGAGCTAAAGGATAAGTACCAAATTGCACCTAACAAAGACCTGTACGAGACCCTCGGAAGAGTGGACCTAATCATAGGACAAGTAGGTTTCTTTCTGGATTACCCTCGACCCATCTTGCCAAGTAAGAAAAAAAACTTATTAATTATCCCCGTTGAGTTTGTTTCATAGTATAACTTAACAAGCCTTTACGATGTAAGAGATTTGAAATTATCAACCTTTCGATTTGTTGATGCGATACAACCAACAACAGCAGCAGCAGTTGCAGCAGCAGCAGTAGCAGCAGTAGCAGCAAAATACCAACAACAACAACAACAACGCGAGATACTGGCTATATTCAAATCCACGTGTTCCTTCCCAAGAGACTATGCTTGCCCTCCGCAGGCGGGATACACCAACTATTGGAGATGTACGAAAGCCAAAAATATCATTAGGTCTGAATTTTAAGTGTGTAGCCGCTCATTTTTATTCTTATATTTGATGTGCTAGATTTCGATTGTGTTGCACCCGGTGGACAGTATCATTTTATAATTAAGCAATAGACCACAAGTTTCTATGGTTTATAGGCTGATAAACCACGCAAGATTTTGGTAGAACACGAGAAGAATTTGTGAATCACGAGCCGCAGGCGAGTGATTTACGAATTCTAATAATTCAGAAGACGCACGATTTTTTCATGAGTTTACCGGCACAATAACCATTGCTGATTGACCAATCAGAGCGCGTCCATTGATTTGGTTATTATAAATATTGTTTCATAATTTTAAAACAGATACAAGAGTTGTTGGTCCACTTCTCACCGGTCCCTCCAAACCATTACCAAGAAAATTGGAGGAGTTTATGCAGAGTTCTCGCGACGATGGAGTTATTGTGGCGGCATTTGGAACAACACTGGGAGCTCTTGACAAAGACATATTGGCAGTAATGGCCAGAGCGTTTGCTCAATTTCCACAAAAGTTCATATGGAAGCTGACTGCAGGTAATCACTATGCATTTCCTGGCAAGAGTGGAAGAAAGATTAAATATGCAAGAGTTAACCGTACAGTTTATACCAGGAGATAAGGCCCTGTTCATGTAAGGGTTTAAATGTAGGGCCCTTGTTTTCTTTCTGGTCAGCAAAAAAATTTGGAGTTCAAGCGAAATCCAGACAATATAAAGTCTTTCTGGCAAAGCTAGTACTTATTCGGTACCTGTTCACTGGTAGTCAAAATAAGAATGAGCAATGCTTAGACTGACCTTAATAAGAAAACCATTTTGTCTCGCCTGTTATTAGCAGAATCAAGTGCTGTTACAGTCAGTGACAACGTTAAAGTAGTTCCATGGATGCCACAAAATGATGTTCTTGGTCATCCCAAGATTCGTCTGTTCATTGGACACGCGGGACTAAATGGAATGTTTGAATCCATTTATCACGAATTACCATGATTCTGTCGCCATTCTTTGGAGATCAATTTGACAATGCTCGCTTCGCAAAGGCTGCTGGGTTTGCAGAAGTTCTGCCAGTGAAAAGGCAACGGCTGAAGAATTGGTCAGCGTCATTCACAAAGTTCTTACTGATTCAAGGTTGGTTTTATGAAAAATTCCTTTTGGGGAGACATTATGGCTGCAATTTCCGGCAATGTTCAAATTAAACAAAGGCTACTTTTTTGCATCATTTTGGATTATGGCAGTTTAATAACAGTTACAGATTTTATCTGGGATACCGAGGTAAAAAGCAAGAGAAAAACTCTGAATATGTAACCAGAAAAAAGGTTTTAAAAAGTTGCAGCTACCAAGCATGGCCTGAACGATGCTTGAGTTGTGTCTCTGTTTAGTGTATCAAGGAATAGAGAGATGATCAATAACGTTTCTTTTATTTTCATTAGTTACCGTGAGTCCGCTGCCCGGATTTCCAAGTCTATCAAACAGTTGCCTCGTACGCCTGCTCAGGAAGCGGCTGACTGGGTTGAATACACGCAGGCTCAAGGTGGTTTGCAGTACCTGAGACCACGAGGTCTGGATATGCCATTTTACCAGCTTTACTTTTTAGACATGTTGCTGTTAGCAACGTTGATAGTGATTGTATTCTTTTTTGTCGTGATGCTTCTTGCGAAATTCATCAAAAATTCAGTGTTCAAGAAGAAAGAAAAGGAAAATTAGGAAACCTCAGTTATTTTAGTTTTTTCCCACTTTTCATTGATGATCTTACTTTGTGCTGTGTAAATAGCGTGTTGATGTTAGCAGATGAAACAAAAGGAAGTAATTGAAAAGAAGGTGATTTCATCATGTTTCTTGGATCTTTGGGGTATCACTAGTCTTAAACTGACTATTAATCGCCAGCTTAACAAGAATTTTTGTAAATGATTTTTTTAGTGGTAGCCGAAAAGGCCATATTTTTTTTCCTACGATTCAATAGCGAGTCACCTCCACCGTCAACGTTTTATTTTGAACTCACATACATGAAGAAATAATAAAAGGTTAATTGTTAATCTAAGCAGAACTTTGAAGTAGTTTTTCCCACGAAAATTTAGTCGACTGTTGTTTTTTGTCAAGCATTTTTATGTTTCAAGATAAGACAATTTGCCGAGGTAAACTTAGGTTTATTATTTGGGTTAAAAGGAGTTGTGAAACTTAGAAATTATGTGATGGAACATGTAGAAGCCGAAAATGTTTACGTGTTGCTTTTAGCAAACTCTTGTGAAGTGCACATTTTTCGTCTACTTTATTTTAAAAATGGTTTATTGAAAACTACAAAATAAAAGCCGAGTCTTTGCAGTTAAAACATTTCATAAACGTAAAACATTTCTTAGCGTGATCCTTCAAGTGGAACAAAATCGACGATTGAGGATCGCAGGTTTGTCCGATAGGAAAGAAAAAATGAACTAAAGTTGTTTGAGAAAATCAAGTGTGAGAAAATATGTTTATTGATGGAAAGTATGAAAATGGAGGCTTACAACCGATTTCATAAATGAATGATCACGTTATACGAAGTTTAGTTTGTGGAGTAGATCGTATCATAATAGAAAGCTGTGGCCTTTTTATTCATAAAACAGGAAAATTTAGAAATGCCTGTCAAAAAGTATCCTTGCCACCACGGGGGGCTCTTTGAACAATGATACTGTGTGTCGTATTTCGACCCTATCTGCAGTGAATTTGATAGTATAATTACGTAAGCTACTCGAGTATAGATGAATGGATAATAACGATGTAATAGCCCTTTTCACGGTTAGTTTTTCTCATTTGCATTACAATGTAATCCAACGTGGATGCGAGGCAATTTCGGGATAAAACTACAAAATAGCCCGAAATTGCCTCACATACATGCTAGATTTTATTGTAATGTAAATGGGCCAAGTTAACCGTGAAAAGGGCTATTGACAGAGTTGTGAATTCAGGATTCTTATATACGGAAAACGACATACAACGAAAGCATGTTAAAGGAGTTGGCATTTCGTTTTGATGCAAACATCTGCAATATATAGTTTCAAGACCATTTGAATGACATGTAATATCAGAGCGATCGCCAGCCTGCGAGCAGGTTTATGTTGGAGCACCATCCATATCGCTTTGCCCTTCACTTCTCGGGCGCGCGAGCCTGCTCGCATGCTAAGCGATTTCCGCGGCGCTAGGTTTTCGCCAGCTGCTTTATATCTCGAAAGGAGGTCCCGCAAGGCGTAGCTGGGAGCATGGCCAAAGCACTGGGCCTATCTGCCGGTGGTTTGCTGGTAGCCACTGAGTTGTTGAATCTTGCTTGAGGATTCTCTGTTGACATAAAACCCTGCTGGTAAGGCACATGGCACGTACATTCGTGACGGGCCAGTCTCCTAGCCAGGGGGCCTGGGGGGAGGGGGGGGGGAGCGCTTGGAGCCCTTAGGACTGTAAGTGAGCTCTTTGCGGGCATGTTTTAGCGAATGCGGTCAAATATATATCTTTCCGTGCACGCAAAGACGTAGCTACAGGATCTGGCTTGTCACTGATGATCTTAATACAATTCTACCTGGAGCAAACTAGGCCATAAATCTGAGGAAACGAAACTTTTCGTCCATTATCGACCGGAAACCCACGCAGAGAATTCCTTTCGCGCTAGCGAAGCACAGACAGCTCCGATTGATAGCTATTGATAAAACAGGAAATGCTTTTCACATCGGCGCTTGAAGTAATTTTATTGACTCTAGTCGTGCCCATAGACCCTTTGCATAAATGGCGCCTAAATTTGAATAACAATGCTGATACATCCTTAGCCTCACATTCAAGTGAAAATTCCTTTGTCTTGAAACATGAATGTGAGGCTAAGGATGTACCAAGTATTTTTATTTAAATTTAGGCGCCATTTATGCAAAGGGTCTATGGTTCGCTCGCAAATTATAATGTCCCGGATGTACTTGAATGTCATATCTAGCTGAAAAATACACTTTTCGATCATAAAACAGACTGATACAAGAGGAGTCTTTAGCCACTTCAAAGTTTAGGTCAAATAATGCCAAAAGCAGCTAGAAATGTCTTAAGTTCTTTTCTGTCTAATGCAAGCACTGCAGTATTGCCACAGTGCAAAAGGCCTAATCACGGGGCTAAATGGTCACCCGTTACCGTCTCCGGGCCGTTTCAAGTACGATAGTGGACGACGTTTAGTAACAAATAATCGTTAGATTTGCGACCTTGTGGTAGACTTTCTTTGGACAGCAGTTTTAGAAAGCTAATCGATCAGCTCCTTCAGCTCCGAGTCACCTCGGGAATTAAAATTCAGACGTGTGTAGCCCGGCCTAAAATTAACAGCAATTGAAAAGGGCGGAAAGAGAGGAGTAGTGATAAATAAAAAGAAGATAAATAAATGAAACATGCGGCAAGAAGTTCTCTACATTTCGTGCTAGGTGAGCTTTCAAGCTGTTGCCATCAGTAAGCAGAAAAAACCAAGCAGGTTACATGAATAAAGGGGTTTAAGTCTACTGTCATGTTCTTGCAAAATCAGCCACATACAATGCATTTAGCTCAAAAGAAAGTGAAATTCTGTCAGTTGTTGGAAAGCTCTTAAAAGCCGTCCTCTACAATTTTCAACTCTGATCGTCATTTGGACGAGAAAAAATGAAATTCCTCAAACTTTCCCAGATGAACGGTCTAGATAAGTGATCAATTCGATTCGTATTTTAGCGCAGGGGCGACCAACTTGGTTTTGCCACTCTGAGAGGGCTTTCAGCCGCCATTTTAGGGCACATCTTTAACAATTTGCCAAGCAGAGAAAACGTTATAATTCCGGGTAAAAACACATTATTCGAAACAAGCAACTGTTTGCTTGATACGTTGAGAGGCGGTTTTGGTAATTTGATCAACATCTGATTTTTTTTAATAGAATTTTAAACTTCTTCCCTTTCGAACTACTTGCGAAGCGCCATAAAAATGGCGAATTTTAAAGGAAAATACCGCCAAAAATACTACACTTGAGATAACCAAACTACCCTTCACGGAAAGAGCAATGTCTCACCTGCAAAAATATGCATTAAAATTTTGAGGCAGTCAAAACTGAAAAATATTAGAAGAAGAAGTGGTTTGTGAACAAAACACCGCCGTCCTAATTGGCGTAATGACGTGGAAATAACGATGTACAAAGGATATGCTTCTCAGTGGAAGTTAAAATCCTTTAACTTGCCCAGTTCATCTCGACTTCAGAATAATTTAAAACAATTTTTTAAAACAAATCACAAGTGAAGGTTTCTTGGACGGTACATCTTAAGTGAGCAGTTCAGATCACAAACGGCAATGGAAGAGAGAATTCCGTAATCGTTAAGAGTATAAATTCGTGGTCTTTACTGGAGATTTCACTTGAACTGAGACATGCTAATTTCTCAATGATTCTGAAAATCACTAAACAATCATTGATAGTATAGTAATGTGTATGGCACCACTTTCCGAACGAAGATTTGAAGTAAGTGTAACGAAAACTAATTTCGGTAAATAATAGGGCCTTTGCACTAGTTCATTTTCAGTAAGAGTATGCGCAAAAAGGGTTGAAACGTTTTTTCTGTAGGTATGTAAAACCGTAACATTTTTCGCTCAAAAAATCAGGAAGGGTTTGGACTTCAGAGCTTAGTTTACTCCTACAGTGTAACACTGTGTCGAGCAGTCCAGCCCCCGAAGTTTTCCCTTTGCAGATGATATACATATATTACTGAAACTCATTAATAATTCACCAAATTAAACAAACAGACCAACAACAACAACAACAACAACAACAACAACAAACAACAACAACAACAAACACAACCGTGAAGGAGGTTTGGATACCCGGTCTTGATTAGAGTCGATTGAAAAGATATATTTAACACTCCAGACAGTGTTTCAGCGGCTATTCAGACATCTCGAATTTGGTCAAAAGTACTTCTCTGACATGTATGAGCGTCGTATTTTTAACTCTCATTTTCGGTGTTTGGATATCCCGATGAAACTCGAGTTTGATAGATTACTTAGGCCCCGTCCACAAGTATCCGGATATTTCTGAATCCGCAATTCATCTGTTTCTTTCCGGATACAGTAAAAAACCCGCAACTAGGAACCTACATTTTTCGGAGTCAGCCTAAACAGAATTTTAGGCTATTTAGGTTCTTAAAATGGGTTCTTAATCTTGGAGAAAAAACATTTTTAGAGCAATGGATATTTGCTTTTTTTTTTCTTCAGAACAGCTGTAGTGTACTAGTATGATTTTAGAAAATAAGAACCTGTTTTAATTTTCTTAGGCTAAATAGGTTCTTCTTTAAAAGGGGTATAAATGACCAATTTTAGCCTAACAGGTTCTTAATTTTTAGGTTCTTAGTTGCGGGTTTTTACTGTACGGCTTCCGTCCACACGTATCCGGCATATTTTTGAATCTGCTCCCCGGATTTGACAAAATAAATCTGCAACGAATCCCGATAACGTGTGGACCTTGAATCCGGATATTTTCAAATCCGATGACGTAGCAAAATCTTATACAGTGTCTTACCGAGCGTTACACCAATATGGCGGAACTACACGCAAGCCTAATCCACCGTAAGGACGAAAAAAGATGGGACTGGTACATACTTACTTCTACCTCTAAAAGAGCGTATAAAAAACACAAAGAAAAATTGTAAGTCATTCAAACTCGACAACAGCAATACTGTTAGTATAGGAACGACTGCCGTTAAACCATATCTTTCTATATGCCCAGCGGGCTTAGTTTGGTTCGCAAGGTAATGTGGTAAAATGTACAGCGGCCATCTATTTTCTTACGATGGATTTTTTCTAGCATGAATCCGGATACCTATCGGACGCGTGTGGACGAGTGAATTCGATTTGAATACGCTACGAGTGGACGGGGAATTTTTGGATCCGGATAGAAAAAAGATGCGAATTTAACAATATCCGGACACGTATGGACGGGGCCTTAAAGTAACTCCTGCCCACCACTTATTGTTCCGTGGTCAATCAAACTTCGCTCTCATTCAAGACATGCTGCTTAGTTTCTAAGTAATTGCCTTCTTAAGGTACCCCTATTTCTCGATTAACCGCCGTCGGTGTTTTGTTTTAATGCAACCTTTTAGACCAGAGCCGAGTTTTTTTAAAAACCTTCAATAGGTAAAGCAGGATTCAGCTGCCGATTTAAAGTCCATCGAGGGCCCTTTTTTGCTAACGCGTCAAAATTGGAATGCATGAAACGATCGCGAAAACTTATCAAGCTAACATCGAATTCGCGCTAATCCGGTATAACTGCGCTTCAAGCAATCAGCTGGCTTGAATGCGATGTGTTGCTTTATTAAACTAGGGTATTTTTTTCATAATTTTTGTCAACATATCGTGCCATTTTTTCTCATTTTATGTATTAAGATACATCAAGTCCACTAAGTAGATGCACATTTAACTTGTAACACAAAGTCTGACACTGATTTTCCTTATAGCCAATAATATTTAAACAAAGTTTCGGAGAATTCGCCACCTGTTAGCAATGAGACTTTTCACAGCTTTCACATACATACCGCCCCCGTGAGCGAGAGAGAGGGGGTGGAAAGAAGAGAGACCCTGGAAACAAGGCTGGCCCGGCGTTAAATCGAGAAAAACATGGTACAACAGCTGCCTAGTGCGATTTTTTCTTTGTTTGGCTTTGACTTAAAAACACAATCGGTTAAAAAACACCTAATCACTGAATAAACAGCTACAAATACGACGATCAACAGTATAACAAACATGAATAACACATCCAAAAGGTAAAGCTGGTAAAAATGGTAGATCCAGGCTTTTTGGCCTGAGATGGGGTTAAGCCACCTTGAGCCAGTGTATACTCCACCCAGTCAGCGGATTCTTGTATAGAAGTGCGGGGACGCAATTTGATGGATTTGGAAATTCTAACTGCAGACTTGCGGTAACTGAAACCAAGCAAAAAGGACATGCATTAATAAAAGCTCTCTTTAAACAGTCCTTGACACGAAGATGTTGACTATAAGTATCTGGTAAAAATGGTATAAGGTACATGTATATTTTAATAGATATAATAATATTTGGAAGCAATCATTCAGAGGATACAATTTTGCTGTAATTGCATTAATTCAACTTCTAATAAACTGCTGACAGACAAAAGTCAGCATCAGTGACACTGTACATTATTATTAGGGACATTACGCATATGCGGGATCAGCGGCGGATCCAGACCTTGCGCTATGGGGGGCGGGGGGTGGGGAGTTGGTTGTTTTTGCTTGCCCTGTCGGCTTTCCTTCCTTCTCTGATTTCTTCTTTTTTACCCAAAATAAACAGGGGGGGGGAGGGGGGGAAGGGGGTGGGGTGGGTTGGGGGGGAGGACGCTTCTGTACATCCCCCCCCCCCTGGGAACCGGCGCGGGAGGGGACGACATCTATGTAAAAATGAATTTACACTTAACTTCAGAATTTCGCAGTTATTTAAATCAAGTAAGTCTCTAATACCTTGCCCCCTGGTGAATGAACTGTGAATGCTTTCAGTTTTAAAACTTATAGAAATACGAAAAAATAGCCCCCAGTGGGTCATTTCAAGTTGTCACTTGGAAAGGATGGCTACCAAATGTACCAAGGAGCAAATCCGTTGTTCTACTCATTAAGTATTTAATTGGCGACGTTTCTGGTTGCCAAAGCCGTCCAGTTTTGTGCAAGGTCCCTATAACGCGAAAAGACCTACTCCCACGTACTTTGTAGAACACGAACGATGGCGGCTGAATTTTCGATTGAACGCTGGTGATTACATACTTAGCTTGAGCAAATTCTCAGGCCGGCAGACGCCACTGAACAGATCTAGACAACTGCGAAATTCCAAGGTAAAATACAAAATTCATATTTTTACTACGCGCTGTCCCGCAGGCTGAGTTTATGTGACGGAGACTTTTTTTGTCTAGCAAACCCGGTGTCTGGGTGATCGCGTGGCGTTTCATGTTCAAAGACCCACCTAGGAGGGCTAAAGGAGAGGTATGTTTCTTTCCGGCGGCTAGTTTTTATTTTGAAACAAGAATAAAGCTTTTATCATTCACACCTGGCATTGTTTATCACAGTGGCTTATAGCGTTCAGGAGTGACTCTGTAGTAATTGCCTCCTTGTACAAAATCTCTGCCATCCCAAAGTACTTTGCAGCAATGGAGTTGTCAAACTGGTCGCCAAAGAAGGGAATACAAATCATAGGAACACCATGGTAACCTGCCTGCAGCAATCCATTCATTCCGGCGTGTCCAATAAACAGACGAGTCTTCGGATGGCCTAGGATATCGTTCTGTGGGAAGCCATGACAAAGTTTTTTATGTTCTCACCAAGAGTCAATCTTGTTCCGTCTGTTGTGGAAAACATAGCATATTAGAATCAATCGATACATGAACGAAAGATTGCAAATCTGGTTCCTCGGTTCTTACTTCTTTACTGCGCAAGCTTGGCAAAACGGGTGCATGAGCTGAAGTAAAACCGAAAGTCCGATATTTCCGGACTTCCAATAAAAAGTCTCTGGTTTGCTCACGTCCCGACCGCTGCTTACGGGGACAGAGACTCCAAGTACCAGATTGTCTAGTCGTTTGGGACTGGCAATACACGCGCAGGCGCAGTGACGTCTTGGTACTGTTAAGTACCCAAATCTTGCAATTTCCCTCCAGGCATAGATTGCGCGTCCCCCTTAGAACGAATTTTTATTGAGCTTTGTGCTTGGCAAACATTTTTTATAGCTCGGAATGAGCGTATAGCTTTTCAAGTAAAAACACTGTTTTCTCTATTTGTAGCTAAAATACAATTCATAGGATGATAATGAAAACAAGGAAGACTAAAGATAAATTCAAAAATTTCATAAGAAAGAAGAAAAAGTAATCTATGCTGAGAGATTCTAAAGTAAAGTTTTAATTGGTGGAGTCTTCTAGAAGACAAGAAATTAAGTAGTGTTGAAATGGAAAACAAGGTAAGAAACTACCGTACCAGTGTTTAAGCTTCCAAATAACTCGTTGTGGCAAAGTAGAAAACACATCAGCCATTGTTGAAATTGTTTGATCGCTTATCTCACCAAGGATTGATCCAAAAGACACAAGTATAACTCCTTCGTCACCAGACCCTCTAACAAACTGCTGTAGTTCTTCTGGAAGTGGTTCAGCTGGATTTGATAGTAGAGGTCCTACCAGTTTTAGTGTCTAGCAAGAATAAAGAAGATGACACCCTCGCGTCAGTGTGAATCAAGCACTTCAGGAAAATTGAAAGGTGTCAATGATACGTATTCGAGTTGATTGTCGCCGCCACAAAAAAGGTGGAAAATAGCTTACGTCTGAGCGGATAAAGATTTCCCAATTTTAAATGCACACATATGCCGCAGCGTCGAAAAGCCCTTTTCCTCCCTCAAGGCTTTCATCCGCTGACCCCTCTTCTTTTGTGGAGGTATTGGCCAAGTGTCGTGAACGTTAACTTGGGTCTGATCACTAACTAAAATAAAACAAAAGCTGATCGAATTATGAAGCCACTGAACCTCAAGCCTCATAGCGATGAATGGACTTTTTCGTAGTGCTTGTTTATTTTGCTGCCTCACTCGATATGTAAATGATCACAACCGATAAACAGCCACTTGTAACTCCATTATTGAAACTACGGCTGCACTCGCGCAAACATAGGCACACTCACTCGGCAAGCGAATGAGTGTGCCTATGTAAGGCTGTGGTTGCCTGTTATTTTGTAGTTGTTGATATCCACCTCTGAAAAAAAAAAACTACCGTCATTGTATGAGTAAAACAGTTATTCGCCGATGTGAGCATTAGCGAATATTTAAAGACATCGACTTCCTCTCGGTAAACATTAACTCCAATGTTCACTTCGCATTTGGCGAATAAATGTTAAATAATGATGTAAGAAACTATATAATTTCAGTGACCTCACTATAGATGCAAAGGATTGCCAACTTAACATATCTTGCATGGCTAGCCTTGCGTAGCTGGCGGGATGCGTGATCGGTCGAGCGGTGGCGCAGCCGCCATATTCCCATCGTAGGCTTCACCCACGAGGGAATTCGCGAGCGGCGAAGCCGCGAGTGAAATTTCAACTTGACTCTTCACCAATCCTCTCAAGGGCTTCGCCACTTGCGTTCACGGCTTCACTACCAAAACAAAAAGCACTCGCGCAAGGAATCCCGCCAGCTACGCGGGCCTATGGCAGGGCAAGCCACAGGGAGCAGAGGAGTCCTATTTGACCGTATTTCTAGTTAAATTCACCGTACAATTGTAGCGCGAATCGATCTGTTGTTAATTCAAATCGCGTCGGTTGAAAATCCTATCCGTTTAAGTGGTCGGCGCCCGAAGGGCGACGATTCCGGAAAGCGAAGCTTTCCGTACGAGGCACGAAGTGCCGAGAGTAAAAAAAGAGACAAGGGATGAAACTAGCACCACGTGACTCGTTGGATGTGGACCGGAGGATACCGGTGACGGAAATACGTCATCAGCTATTTGATCTGTACCGCGTGCTGAGAGCGATGGCGTGTGAAAAAAACCGTTACTAATTCAAAACTCAAAAGACAGCTGATCGTTGTGTTATCATCCTGTATTATGTTGGAGTTAAACCGTTGCAGCAGCTATATCCTCGATGATCGTAAAACAAAACCGAAAAACTCACCAATATCTGTAGAGCGATTTGTTTTCCACTTTCAATTTTTTACAGCTACT
>JAHPZR010031330.1:0-10421 GCA_019787425.1 Platygyra sinensis
TATTACAGGATAATTTGGTTTTATCAACTGAGTTGATAATGTGAATTAGCCACCGTAAAGAGATTCGAAAGCTGACGTTTCGAGCGCTAGCCCTTCGTCGGAGCGAATCGAGGAATTGTGGGTTGTGTGTGGTTTATATAGAGAAATATGGAGCTACGCTATTGGTTGGTGCCTGGCAACGTGAAAAAACAACAGAATAAATTAGTTGAATGAAAAGCGTTCGTTGATACCGTGAGGATTAAGAGTGCCGATTTGAAAAATAAATTTTTGTTCTAGAATTTTGCGGCTTTCTGTGCCTCCTTGATGTAGGGAGAGGCCACAGACCGCCATATGTTGCTTCGAATGATTCGGCAGATTAAAGTGTCTAGCGACCGGTTTAGATGCGTTTTTGTCGTCTTTCTCAACGTCGCGAAGATGTTCTCGGAATCGGTCGCCTAGTCGTCTACCTGTTTCGCCGATATATAACTTTTTGCAGAGAGTGCAAGTTATACAGTAGATGACATTGGCTGAGGTACAGGTAAAATGATCAGTGATTTTAATAGATCGCTTGGGCCCCGACAATTTCTCAACGTTACAAATGAAAGGACATGTTTTGCATCGTGCGCGTGCACATTTAAAAGTACCGGGTTGTTCACTCGTTTGGAAAGAACTTCTGACTAAAAAGTTACCTATGTTTTTGTCGCGTTTAAATGAAATTAATGGCGGTTGCGAAAAGATTCTACCAGTATCGGGATCATTTTGAAGTAATTTAAAGTTTTTGAGAATGATGGATTTTACTGCGTGGTTGTGAGGGTGAAATGTGAGAGTGAATGGAATTCTATTATTATTCTCCTTCTTAGACGTTTGTAGTGCTGACTGCCGATCGATTTGATGGCCTCGAACTCATTTCTAGCTATTTAGACAAAATTATGGCACCTATCGTCAGATCTTTACCGTCATATGTTAAAGACAATCAACACGCACTCCAAATTTTTCGTGATTTCAATTTCCTGGGCGAAGACAAACTTATTTTCACTATGGATATTACATCTCTTTACACCGTCATCCCTAATGGCGAAGGTCTTCTAGCCCTCAAACATTTTTTCGATTTACGTACTGTTAAGGAACCAAGCTCGGAAACATTGCTCCGCCTGGCTGAACTAGTTTTAACACTAAACTGTTTTTCATTCGCTGACAGTTATTATAAACAAATCAATGGGGTGGCCATGGGTACCAAAATGGGACCCAGCTACGCCAACCTTTTCGTAGGCTATATTGAACACCAATTTTTCAATCAATACAACGGCCCCAAACCTGACCTCTACCGTCGCTACATTGACGACTGTGTCGGCGCAACTTCCTCCACCAGAGAGGAACTCAATCAATTTATAACTGCTGTTAATTCGTTTCATCCGGCTCTTAAATATACCTGGGAAATTTCCGACACTTCTTTAGCATTTCTAGATATTAAAGTTTCTGTCGAAGGCAACGGTTTATGCACCAGTGTGCACTACAAACCCACAGATTCTCATAGTTATTTGTTGTATTCATCTTCACATCCATCACATGTCAAGAATTCCATTCCTTATTCTCAGTTTCTTAGACTTCGCCGCCTTTGTAGTGAGGACTCTGATTTTTCCTTAAAATCAGAGGAAATGTGCGAGTTTTTCGACAAACGTGGCTATCCTGCCTCTGTTGTTCAAGCAGGCCATCATCGCGCCCAACAAATCGATCGGCAGTCAGCACTACAAACGTCTAAGAAGGAGAATAATAATAGAATTCCATTCACTCTCACATTTCACCCTCACAACCACGCAGTAAAATCCATCATTCTCAAAAACTTTAAATTACCTCAAAATGATCCCGATACTGGTAGAATCTTTTCGCAACCGCCATTAATTTCATTTAAACGCGACAAAAACATAGGTAACTTTTTAGTCAGAAGTTCTTTCCAAACGAGTGAACAACCCGGTACTTTTAAATGTGCACGCGCACGATGCAAAACATGTCCTTTCATTTGTAACGTTGAGAAATTGTCGGGGCCCAAGCGATCTATTAAAATCACTGATCATTTTACCTGTACCTCAGCCAATGTCATCTACTGTATAACTTGCACTCTCTGCAAAAAGTTATATATCGGCGAAACAGGTAGACGACTAGGCGACCGATTCCGAGAACATCTTCGCGACGTTGAGAAAGACGACAAAAACGCATCTAAACCGGTCGCTAGACACTTTAATCTGCCGAATCATTCGAAGCAACATATGGCGGTCTGTGGCCTCTCCCTACATCAAGGAGGCACAGAAAGCCGCAAAATTCTAGAACAAAAATTTATTTTTCAAATCGGCACTCTTAATCCTCACGGTATCAACGAACGCTTTTCATTCAACTAATTTATTCTGTTGTTTTTTCACGTTGCCAGGCACCAACCAATAGCGTAGCTCCATATTTCTCTATATAAACCACACACAACCCACAATTCCTCGATTCGCTCCGACGAAGGGCTAGCGCTCGAAACGTCAGCTTTCGAATCTCTTTACGGTGGCTAATTCACATTATCAACTCAGTTGATAAAACCAAATTATTATGTAAATAAAGACAACTTAAATGCATTTCAATCGAAATTTTTCCTTTCAAGAAGTACTAAAATGTCAAACGGTTTATTATGGTGAGATTCTAGCACATTTACTAAAGGGTGTACACCATTTAAATTTGTGTAGCTGTCGAAACTGTTTTCATTTTCAGTCGTAAGATCATTGGTTTACTTAGATCTTATCAGTCGGCACACTGACTTGTCGCGCCAGTCTGATTAAACATTTGCTGTTTATTAGTTCATTTACTCCATTGAACAATTCAGCGAGAAGGGGCAAGTCGCGTTTGTGGAGGCGAAATTCGGACAGGCACTCGTCGTCTCCAAATCATCGAAGTTAAACTCAGGAAAGGAATGAGCTCGAGGTAGGTCGAGAATATTAGACCGTTTTAAATCGCACAAACGTAGGAGTTCGTGATCGTTTAACACACCTTCACCGTAACTATTCAAGAGTTGATTGCGAACTTCTTCACATGAATCCTGATAAACAGAGGATGAAAGTCACATCAATAAGCTTGACAGTACAGTGCAGAAACTATGGTTTCCGACGGTGCTGCTTCATGTTTGTGAATTTATGTCACAACGGCGTTCTCTCCCCAATCTTCTCACAGGTTTCGGCGTCCCCGTCGCCGTCCGCGTTCCCGCTGCTTAAAGTCCCTACTTCAACTGCGGCTGCGCTGGCAACTTCGACTGCACTGGCAACTGCACCACCCATCCAGCAATACAGGTTCAAGTCTACAATCTTGGACAGAATGAAATGAGAAATAAAACCACCCCTCCCCCCGAATCAATGATGAACTCGCGGTCTAACCAAAGCGCGCCATTTTTTCCATCATTGAAATGGGGGGAGGGGTGGTCTTAATTTCTCATTTATTTTGTCCAAGATTGCAATCTTGGACAGGATAAAATGAGAAATAAAACTACCCCTCCCCCCGAATCAATGATGAACTCGCGGTCTAACCAAAGCGCGCCATTTTTTCCATCATTGAAATGGGGGGAGGGGTGGTCTTAATTTCTCATTTACTTTGTCCAAGATTGTAGCTTTTCCCTTCCATAATTAATTACCCAGCACACCCTTGTCTCCACGCAATCGATTCCTGTTACCCCCCTGTCCGTTTATGCAGTCAGCAGTACCCAGTCATGTTAAGTCCGCTAATGATTTTGGGTCCTTTTAGAACTGAAGCTAGAGCTTTAGGAAAAGTGCTTATGTAAATGCTATTCAATACTGATAATCAGTCGATAGCCAAGGTAAGTTCCAGGCCCCGGTTGTTCAAAGGCTGGATAACGCTATCCAGCGGATAAATCGCTATCCAGTGGATAGTGCGGTGTGTTTTATTAACATTTATCCCCTGGATAGCGATTTATCCGCTGGATAGCGTTATCCAGCCTTTGAACAACCGGGGCCAGATGTTTACTATTTTCCGGCCGCCATATTGGTGTACCACGGAGCCGGTACATCAACATGGCTTTTTCATACTGAACTGTGTAAATTTCTGCGAAACATTCCGACGTATATGTCAAGTTTGGAGAAACGCACAGGCCCTTGACGCCGCAGCTCGGCACCCTGAACTTTGCAGAGCACGAAGCGTAAGGATGATTGAACTACTCGTCGGGGTCTACATTTCGCCATAGTTATTGCTCATAAACTGAATTTATATTTGACCGAATACAAAAAGAAAAAATCAATTTTTATTGCACCCTTAAAGTGCCAGTTCGACGAAAATCGACATCAATTTTTTCCGCATTTTTTCGCACAGAATAGACAATTTAATCGTAAAACATTCTTCGATGCAAATAAAATTGAATATAATCACAGTTCAGGTGGAAAAAAGCTGCTATAAACCTACGAATTTTTCGTCCGCCATTAACCGAAACCGGTTCCAGTTGCGCCCGCAATTTAACAGCAGTAGATCACCTTATGACGTCATACTCGTAACGTTTCACAACTTTTCGCAAAGTAAACACTCAAAAGCGATGGATTTTGCTCTTCTACAAGTACGCTGAAAGTCCATTTCAAGAATATTTTTTCGTGTTAATGCCGAAACGGAAACTCTCGATGCTTCTGAATATCTACAAAGACGATTTCTGGTTCCGATGCGTCACGACTACATAATAACAGACACGAGGTTGCCGAATCGATCGCTTCAATTCAGCGAGTGTATGAAGAAGAGGAGCTGGAATGTTTTCAAATAAAGTTGATTCGATGGAAACTTTGATATCTTGGTTGGTATGTAGAACCTTGATTTTGCTTCTTCGGTATTCAATCGTTAGTACAACGATAAAATTGTGAAATTGTGTTGGATCAGGATATATGTCTGCGAGGTCTGGATGATATCTGTGTGTACAGTAGAGTACAGTGTTTTGATATATTACTCTGTAAATCTGCGATCAGACGTTTATTTTTTTCGTCATGTCGCACAGCTGTTTTCTGCCTTCTCAGCCGTCTGTTTGTTCGGTTTGGGCTGGATTCGGGTTTTCGTTTCCTTTGCGTTCGTTTGGCGGTTGATGTTCATTCGCATTTGACGCATTTGTTGTTTCGGCGGGGAGCGCCTGACTGTTGTCGGGTGACACTAAAATCGGGAACCGGAAAGAAACCGAAAACCTGAATCCGGAATCAAATCAAAGAAAACAAGTTCTTCAAATAAGTGAAAAATGACTGTGTGAACTTTTGCCTCTAAAAATAAGAGAACAAGTAAAAAGTCCTCAAACAAAAATTCCCTGTCTGTTCAAATTTGTGCAACCGTTATTTCTAGTGAGGGCTATGATTATGAGAACCTAAGGGCCTGTTAACATGGAGGAATGGTGCCCTGGCTAACTGGGCTACCCACAATCATGGACAAAAGTTTTGACACATTTGAGCAAAACAAACGCTTTCTATCAGCGTCCGTCCGTAACTTCAAAAAGCATCTTTTTTGTTGATAGCCAACCCCCCCTCTTCAATGTTGCAATACGCTCCGTGGACACTTTCACCTGGTTACAACATTGAAAAGGGGGGAGAGGGTCGAAATGTCAAAATTACACATTGAAAAACTCACTCGTTGAACGAAACGGGTCTTTTTCGGAGAATGTCTCAACTACTTTTGTCCATGATTGCAGCTAGAAAGGTTGACACACACAAGGGTGTGCTGGGTAATTAATTATGGAAGGGAAAAGCTACAATCTTGGACAAAGTAAATGAGAAATTAAGACCACCCCTCCCCCCATTTCAATGATGGAAAAAATGGCGCGCTTTGGTTAGACCGCGAGTTCATCATTGATTCGGGGGGAGGGGTAGTTTTATTTCTCATTTTATCCTGTCCAAGATTGCAATCTTGGACAAAATAAATGAGAAATTAAGACCACCCCTCCCCCCATTTCAATGATGGAAAAAATGGCGCGCTTTGGTTAGACCGCGAGTTCATCATTGATTCGGGGGGAGGGGTGGTTTTATTTCTCATTTCATTCTGTCCAAGATTGTAGACTTGAACCTGTATTGCTGGATGGGTGGTGCAGTTGCCAGTGCAGTCGAAGTTGCCAGCGCAGCCGCAGTTGAAGTAGGGACTTTAAGCAGCGGGAACGCGGACGGCGACGGGGACGCCGAAACCTGTGAGAAGATTGGGGAGAGAACGCCGTTGTGACATAAATTCACAAACATGAAGCAGCACCGTCGGAAACCATAGTTTCTGCACTGTACTGTCAAGCTTATTGATGTGACTTTCATCCTCTGTTTATCAGGATTCATGTGAAGAAGTTCGCAATCAACTCTTGAATAGTTACGGTGAAGGTGTGTTAAACGATCACGAACTCCTACGTTTGTGCGATTTAAAACGGTCTAATATTCTCGACCTACCTCGAGCTCATTCCTTTCCTGAGTTTAACTTCGATGATTTGGAGACGACGAGTGCCTGTCCGAATTTCGCCTCCACAAACGCGACTTGCCCCTTCTCGCTGAATTGTTCAATGGAGTAAATGAACTAATAAACAGCAAATGTTTAATCAGACTGGCGCGACAAGTCAGTGTGCCGACTGATAAGATCTAAGTAAACCAATGATCTTACGACTGAAAATGAAAACAGTTTCGACAGCTACACAAATTTAAATGGTGTACACCCTTTAGTAAATGTGCTAGAATCTCACCATAATAAACCGTTTGACATTTTAGTACTTCTTGAAAGGAAAAATTTCGATTGAAATGCATTTAAGTTGTCTTTATTTACATAATAATTTGGTTTTATCAACTGAGTTGATAATGTGAATTAGCCACCGTAAAGAGATTCGAAAGCTGACGTTTCGAGCGCTAGCCCTTCGTCGGAGCGAATCGAGGAATTGTGGGTTGTGTGTGGTTTATATAGAGAAATATGGAGCTACGCTATTGGTTGGTGCCTGGCAACGTGAAAAAACAACAGAATAAATTAGTTGAATGAAAAGCGTTCGTTGATACCGTGAGGATTAAGAGTGCCGATTTGAAAAATAAATTTTTGTTCTAGAATTTTGCGGCTTTCTGTGCCTCCTTGATGTAGGGAGAGGCCACAGACCGCCATATGTTGCTTCGAATGATTCGGCAGATTAAAGTGTCTAGCGACCGGTTTAGATGCGTTTTTGTCGTCTTTCTCAACGTCGCGAAGATGTTCTCGGAATCGGTCGCCTAGTCGTCTACCTGTTTCGCCGATATATAACTTTTTGCAGAGAGTGCAAGTTATACAGTAGATGACATTGGCTGAGGTACAGGTAAAATGATCAGTGATTTTAATAGATCGCTTGGGCCCCGACAATTTCTCAACGTTACAAATGAAAGGACATGTTTTGCATCGTGCGCGTGCACATTTAAAAGTACCGGGTTGTTCACTCGTTTGGAAAGAACTTCTGACTAAAAAGTTACCTATGTTTTTGTCGCGTTTAAATGAAATTAATGGCGGTTGCGAAAAGATTCTACCAGTATCGGGATCATTTTGAGGTAATTTAAAGTTTTTGAGAATGATGGATTTTACTGCGTGGTTGTGAGGGTGAAATGTGAGAGTGAATGGAATTCTATTATTATTCTCCTTCTTAGACGTTTGTAGTGCTGACTGCCGATCGATTTGTTGGGCGCGATGATGGCCTGCTTGAACAACAGAGGCAGGATAGCCACGTTTGTCGAAAAACTCGCACATTTCCTCTGATTTTAAGGAAAAATCAGAGTCCTCACTACAAAGGCGGCGAAGTCTAAGAAACTGAGAATAAGGAATGGAATTCTTGACATGTGATGGATGTGAAGATGAATACAACAAATAACTATGAGAATCTGTGGGTTTGTAGTGCACACTGGTGCATAAACCGTTGCCTTCGACAGAAACTTTAATATCTAGAAATGCTAAAGAAGTGTCGGAAATTTCCCAGGTATATTTAAGAGCCGGATGAAACGAATTAACAGCAGTTATAAATTGATTGAGTTCCTCTCTGGTGGAGGAAGTTGCGCCGACACAGTCGTCAATGTAGCGACGGTAGAGGTCAGGTTTGGGGCCGTTGTATTGATTGAAAAATTGGTGTTCAATATAGCCTACGAAAAGGTTGGCGTAGCTGGGTCCCATTTTGGTACCCATGGCCACCCCATTGATTTGTTTATAATAACTGTCAGCGAATGAAAAACAGTTTAGTGTTAAAACTAGTTCAGCCAGGCGGAGCAATGTTTCCGAGCTTGGTTCCTTAACAGTACGTAAATCGAAAAATGTTTGAGGGCTAGAAGACCTTCGCCATTAGTGATGACGGTGTAAAGAGATGTAATATCCATAGTGAAAATAAGTTTGTCTTCGCCCAGGAAATTGAAATCACGAAAAATTTGGAGTGCGTGTTGATTGTCTTTAACATATGACGGTAAAGATCTGACGATAGGTGCCATAATTTTGTCTAAATAGCTAGAAATGAGTTCGAGGCCATCAAATCGATCGGCAGTCAGCACTACAAACGTCTAAGAAGGAGAATAATAATAGAATTCCATTCACTCTCACATTTCACCCTCACAACCACGCAGTAAAATCCATCATTCTCAAAAACTTTAAATTACTTCAAAATGATCCCGATACTGGTAGAATCTTTTCGCAACCGCCATTAATTTCATTTAAACGCGACAAAAACATAGGTAACTTTTTAGTCAGAAGTTCTTTCCAAACGAGTGAACAACCCGGTACTTTTAAATGTGCACGCGCACGATGCAAAACATGTCCTTTCATTTGTAACGTTGAGAAATTGTCGGGGCCCAAGCGATCTATTAAAATCACTGATCATTTTACCTGTACCTCAGCCAATGTCATCTACTGTATAACTTGCACTCTCTGCAAAAAGTTATATATCGGCGAAACAGGTAGACGACTAGGCGACCGATTCCGAGAACATCTTCGCGACGTTGAGAAAGACGACAAAAACGCATCTAAACCGGTCGCTAGACACTTTAATCTGCCGAATCATTCGAAGCAACATATGGCGGTCTGTGGCCTCTCCCTACATCAAGGAGGCACAGAAAGCCGCAAAATTCTAGAACAAAAATTTATTTTTCAAATCGGCACTCTTAATCCTCACGGTATCAACGAACGCTTTTCATTCAACTAATTTATTCTGTTGTTTTTTCACGTTGCCAGGCACCAACCAATAGCGTAGCTCCATATTTCTCTATATAAACCACACACAACCCACAATTCCTCGATTCGCTCCGACGAAGGGCTAGCGCTCGAAACGTCAGCTTTCGAATCTCTTTACGGTGGCTAATTCACATTATCAACTCAGTTGATAAAACCAAATTATCCTGTAATACTCCCACCGACGCAGCACCATAGTTTCTTTAGAAACTTACCCCCTCTACTCGTTTATTTACATAAGCTTTCAAAAATATATTTCACGGTACTCACATGTTCGCCGACTGGCCAGTACTGGCTTGAGTTCGCTTCAGCTTTCTCGACCTTTCTTAAGCTTTAAAATGAAATATCTCACAGGAAAAGAGAAAACAAGCAATTAAAGTTCCTATAAATTAGTATCACGGGTTATTTAGCGTTAACTCAGCAGCGGAAACGAAAGTTAAAGCTCACGTTTTCAGACAACGCGAAATGAGCTAGACTCGCGTCGGGCCTGAACGCAGAACGTCAACCAGTTCCCCGCCAGTCATGCCCAATGGACATTTTGGGTTTTCCCTGATGCTGTGGCGTTCCCGTCGCCGTCCCCGTTGGCGTTGCTTAAAGTCCCTAGTGTGTATTAAAAGACGGGCTGACTTGCTTCTCTTCGCTCCGACCGCGGAGCATAGGGCATCCATTGCAGCTTTCCATTGGACCCGGCCGTTTTCGTGTCGTACGTTTCACTTGATTCCATGACATCCGGCCCGTAAGTCCGCTTCCATGACTTCTTCGGTCGGCCTTTCCTCCTCAGTAGCCTAGGGCTGCTAACTGGATTGTCATTCTCATTTGCCACTGCCGAAGTTTATCTTAAGTTATAGATTTTGACTATTTCTGAACCTTTTCTAGTTTTCTAACAGTAAGAATCACGAAATGGAAGAAGGTGTAATTGAAGGAGCGAATATTCAGAAAAAAAAACCATTTTATTCCCATATCATGTGATATCCGAGTAATTCCAGTTCTGGGAACTCAGGGGAAATATTCGTGAACGCGTTGCATTAAAATAGGTAAAGTTTGGCTTCCATAGCTGGAATATTCTTCAGGAGAGTTGCAAGGGGAAGGCTTCAAAAGCTCCCACATCCCCTCATACTAGATGACCGAAAAAGCACGTTCTGAAAATGAGTTTTAACAAACTCCTGATAGGTTTACCATAAATATTTTTATTTATATTGTATGTATTTTTATTCTGATTTCCTCCGCACTTCAACCCAATTTGTTACTGCATGATTTTGTGTGCT
>JAHPZR010031333.1:0-17834 GCA_019787425.1 Platygyra sinensis
AAATTTGTTTACTTTTAGCGCTTCCATCTTGCTGAAGTCGCATGACACCAAGCTTTGTTTGAAAAATAAACATGTGCGAAAAAAACATTCATGCTTCACGGTTGAATGCAAATGGTAGTATTTGACATGTGTCAAGTCAAATTAGCCAATCAGCAATTTACGTTCAGAATCTGAATGTAAATACTCAAAGCATACAAGGACCATTGCAGGCTCTCCCTCGCCCGCCCGCGCGCCGTTCGAAAGCAAATCTCAGAATAATTAACCCATACGGAGAGCCTGTTTTGCAGGCTAGTGTGCAATGTTCATACCTTATCAACTAAGAAAACTACTGAGGCTTATTTTCCTTGCCTGGGCAATCAGAGATAAGTTCAATTACTGATTATATTGAATTCTCAAGCATTCTTGACAAAGTTAATTTCAAACCTCCTAAGAATGCTTAAAGCGTGTGTATTTGTTTTTCAAATCCATTTTTCTCGCTTGGGGTCAGCTTGTGAGCTTTAGTCACAATAAGTTCTCCTAAACTGTAGTCAAAGTAGTAGTAACAATAATAATGATAATGATAATGATAATGATAATGATAATGATAATGATAACGATAGTCATAGTCATAGTCATAGACATAGACATAGACATAGACATAAACAGTCATAGTCATAGTCATAATGATAATAATAGTAATACTAATAATGATAGTAATAATAACAATGATAAAAAATAATAATAACCTCTTACTAAACAAGCACGAGGGCCGTACTGGGGAATATTGGCCTGAGGTCATGGCAGGATGGACCAAGTGCAGCGAGGTCCATGCAACAAGGACCGAGGGCCAACATTCCCCAGTACAGCTCAAGCTGGCAAGGTTAGTAAGTAGTTTATTATGTGGCACTTGGGTCATGCTTGTTTTGAATTTGCTGGCTTTTGAAAACAAAAAAATACGCAGCCGATGACTGTCTCCATGGAAATGGTCCATATGGCAAAATCCTGACCAAGAAAGAACCAATCAGAATGCTCAGTTTTGCCTTGCCATATAATAATAACAATTAAAAGAATGAAATGAAAAGATGGCAAAACTTGATGGAAATTTCTCTCAGCCTCAGCCAAAGTTGTTGTGTTTCTCCCTCTAATCAAGTAAATAAATAGGTACTTTCTAGCAACTTTTATTTTTTTGGAGATCCTGTCCAGGAAAATATTCCAAATTGCCTCACACTACAGACACTTAAGACAAGGGGGGTACTCCACAAAGTTTAATACAGGGAGGCTTTGGCCCGAGGGTCAAGCATTTACTGTTGTATACCATTTTGACAGAAAAGCTACCCCTTTCACACACTTTCATAACTGGCCTGTATCATGAATAAGTTTATGTTTTACAAAGTTTTCTTTGATAGATGGTGATAATGATAATATTAAGTTTATTGGACTACACAATTACTGGAAAAATCCAGTAGTTTTCATTGTAGTCGCTAGTATCCAGTGTTTCCGCCAGACCGCGCCACTGTGTGAATCCCGCGTTGCATTCAGAGAAGGCCCCCAGAAAAATGGAGAAAGGGCTAATTTAGCCCTTTACTTTTACAAGGCTACATGCAGACTTAACCTAGGCGTAGTATTCTAATAGCCATCCCAGGGCTCACAATTGCGACCGATATGGTCGCCAATGAACTAACAATTTACAATGCAACTAACATTTCTTTCTTGGTGACCAAAAATTCTGGTTTAGTCGCCATAATCGCGACTTCATTTCTTTATGTTGAGGATCAATAACGGTTATTTACGCACACCCTATGTTGTTCTGGAAAGATCTTCGCTTCTAAAACACTCAACATAAGAAAAGAAGTCAATCCATCCTTTTGCTGTGCTGTATTGATTCTCTCACATCGAAAAACTTCCAAATGGCGGACCGAAATTGAAATCGCCCTTTAATGCATTGCAAAACCTTGGTCATTGACTACGTCATGTATGCCTTTGTATTTTTCTTTTTGACATGCAAGAGGCCTTCATACCGGACCTTCATACTAGTATCTGGCCGCCAGACATTTGCATTTGGCGACTAGTTTTTACGAATTACTATCTATTAGCCCCTTTCTCAAAAAATTGGCCCCTAAAACAAGTCTTCAGGGGCCACTTTGGCCCTCAAGTAAAATTTTCTGGCTGAAACACTGAGTATCTACTTGTCAGCATTACAATATACTTAAAATCATGAATACTTAATGCTAATAATTATTATCAATTCTAGAGTATCCATCTATTTATTTCATGTGTATTTGATTGCTAAAATTACCAATGTGACTGAGGCCCTCAAGTGGTAATAGTGTCTTCATTGTTCCAGTTTTGTGCCGCTACCCAGTGTCAAGTATGCCATCTTTGCTCAAAGGTGTTCAAATACTACAAAAAAAACTATAGCAGGGTAAAATGAACAACCTATCCGATTGCTTTTACATGTGAATATATGAAAGTTCATATAGTTGAAATGGCGGTGGAAAACAATATGAAAATAGCAGAACTTGGGGAGGGCCCCCCTTCTTAGCTGAAGGTCTTGATTTGCACTAATGGGGTGCAGTTCAAGACTAATGGGGTGCAGATCAAGATCAATACTGGTGCAGTGTTCTACCAATTGAGCTATCATGTCAACTTGGAGCTACCCCCAGAGACAAGAACCTCTGCCCATAGGGTACCAAAATCATATACCCTGACCTTGACCATTCTACCAATTGAGCTATCATGTCAACTTGGAGCTACTCCCAGAGACAAGAACCTCTGCTCATAGGGTACCAAAATCATATACCCTATTGCAGGCCGCTGGGGCCTAGGGGTAAGCCTAAGGCATCAGCTAACCTAGGTTCAGTCTCCAGCCAGGAATGGCTTCCATTTGTGTTAAAATTTGAGGAGGGCTTCAAATTTCCCCATAGAGAAGAAATTTAGTACCAGTTCCAACTCAGAGTGCAGAAAGATCAAGATCTTATATTCTGGCTGCCACCGCTTGGGTGATATGGTTGTGTGTATGCATAGCGTCCTGGTCAGACTGTGGGTTGGTGTTCGAGTGTGTCACTTGCTGTTATTGTTTATTAAATAAATTTACTGACACTCTGATTGGCAATTAAGGCTGATCCACCTTCTCAGTGCATACAGTGGGAAAACTGCGGTGTGGTTCCCAGCCAGCAGCTCCCATATGTGTGGTGTGGAGCTGGTGCTTAAAGGGGTGCTTTGCACCTGCCTTGGCAGTAAAGGGGTGACTGCAAAGGGCTTAGTCCTATCTCTGCCTAACAGCTATCAGGGTCTGGAAGGGTAATCTTGGGATCCGGGATTTTACCAAAATGATAAATACCTTGACAGGATCCGTGATTTGACTGCTCCCAGGAAAGTAGGACTCGCCAAAATTTGGGCATGGGATGCAGGATTCTTTGCCTATTTGGGAATTCGGGAAATCGTCACGACCCAAATAAACGTGCTAGCAGCCAAAGCCGCTGGTGTCTCCTTTCAAACCAAACTATAGAGCGTGCCTGGTTAATAGTTATCTAACTGAAACTTTCAGAGAGTATTTTGTTTCAACCAGATGCCAAAAAAGTCCATGTGGCATACAAGTTATTGACTCCATGTTCAATAGGCCTCTTGCACTAAGAGGTCACGTGACCAATGCTTCCCTTAAACAGCAAGTTGTAATCTTGCTGATGCCAAAAATGACAAAATTGACAGAAACACATAAAAATTATCTTCGACCCGAAATTTGAGAGGAAATGCATTTAAGGGAGATATTTTATGGTTCTTTGATTTTTCAACAAAGTAGTATGATTTGTATTGTGTAGTTCCAGAAAATATTCATGCCCACCCCAAATTCCAGGGGGAAGGGGGGTTTCAAAAGCCAAAGTTTTTGAATGAAAGTATGACACTAAAATGGAATTTCCGTAGGGGTGGGGGGTTCAATTCAAAAAACCTTCCATGGGAGGGGTATGGATATTTTCTGGAGCAACACATTGGCCGTCATGTTGGAGGGCAACATGGTGGCCAAAACTACATTTTGCGTATATCTTGTAAAATGTGTTGATAGTTACGTTCAGATGTGCTATAAACGTTTTTTTTTTTTTTTTTTTTTTTTTTTTTTTTTTTTTTTGGAAAAAAAGGAATTTGCATTTTTATTGCAATTACAAAAAAGAAACATTAATATACGCACATTAAAGCTAGAGTTACACACATTTTAAAACTAAAAATACATTAAATAAATAAATAAAATAATTAATTAATTAATAATATAAGTTTACTACCAGGTTAATAATTACATTTCATTCCAATATTACAATATTACAATCTTGTATTCTAAAGTCTTTACACACGCACAAAGATGACGTTAGAAATACTAACCTTTGAAAATAATAATAGTACTAATTAATACATATCTATACTTTATCCACAACTGCTATGATTGATGTTTAGTTGACATGTGGGTTCGATTTTACTAAAAAAAAAACACCAAACGCGACTTAAAACAGCCTTCCACTCTCTGCATATTTTGTCGAGTTTGTGCTACATGTAGTTGCCTTTCTTACATGTACAAACACGACTCTTAAACTTGCCTGTTACCAAACATGCAAAGCCGAAAGATGAACTCTTAAAGACAAGAGAATAATTTCCTAACCTTAACTAACGTTAAGACTGAAAATAACGAAAACGGCAAATACAACTCAGAAAAATCACATAACTAGCAAACGTAAACTCAACCTGAAGCGTCGTGGGAACGTCCGGGCGTCTTGTCGATGGATCGTCGTTTCCTCATTGGAAAACACTCCGTAATATTCATAGTACCGTTCTAAACCTCCCAAACCCCATCATATTCCTCCAAACGAACAAGAATAGACAGACTTACGAACGAAGAAAGTGACAATTTACGCTTTGACAAAATGCCCTCGTAAACATGGCGGCAGATTTTCGAACCGCTTGCCTCGCTTTCAAGTAAGGTTTCGGTTGGTCGTTCGGGATCACAACACGCAAAGCGCGCGGGACGCAAAGCGTGACAACACGCGTTCTCGCGCGTGAATCTACTGAAAGGTAAAGGTGGGTAATTTGATCAAAAATAAGACACAAACAGCAGTGATAAACATATTGAACTTGTTCATTTTGACTTGACGTTTCGTATGTACTCTACATACATTTTCAAAAGTAACCGTTGAAATTTAAAACAGCTATTTATATATAACAAAGCGGGTGAGGGGACTGGAACCTAGATTAATATAAATAGCTGTTTTAAATTTCAACGGTTACTTTTGAAAATGTATGTAGAGTACATACGAAACGTCAAGTCAAAATGAACAAGTTCAATATGTTTATCACTGCTGTTTGTGTCTTATTTTTGATCAAATTACGATGGCCCAAGAACAAAAGTATTTACGATAAAGGTGGGTAAGTTTCTAGGATCATGGCCCAGTTGTTCAAAGACTATCCACCGGATAAATCGCTATCCACTGGATAACAATTGACAAAACAAACCACGTTATCCACTGGATAGTGATTTATCCGGTGGATAGAGTTGTCCGCCTTTCGAACAACTGGGCCCATGTATCTTATAGGGGGCGTCGACCGATATATCGACCGATACTTCGGTCGATATATCGGTCGATACATCGGTCGATACTCGACCGAGTATCGGTCGATACTCGATCGAGTATAGGGCGATATATCGGTCGAGTGTCGACCGATGTATCGACCGATAGTCCACTCAATGATACTCATGGTGTCGGTCGACATATCGACCGCGATACTGTCAGTGGTATATCGGTCAACTATCGGTTTTATATCGGTCGACTGTCGGTCAAGTCTCGGTCGATACCCGACCGAGTATCGATCGATACTCCATCAATATCTTGCTAGCTTAAACGTCCAGTACGGAACGTCAGTTAACAAATATCTGAATGCTTTTAATAAAACGCATTGGTAGCGTTTGGTCGCCATCCAATGCATCATCCTCGGACTAGTGCCAATGCCATTTGCTCTTTCTAGTTCTGTACATACTCGGTGGAGTAAAGGCTGAGTATGGATCAACATAACCGACCACTCAATGGCGATTGTTTTTTTAACCCTTTAGAATTAATTGATACACATTTCACCAGTTTAATTGAAGTAGGTAAAATATTGAGTTAGGTAAAAAATTCTCTGAAGTAACTCGTATTTTTGCCGGTACTTTAATGTTTGCTTTATCTACCGGTCGCGTGTCGGTCGAGTATCGACCAATGTAAAGTATCGGTGAAGCATCGGTGAAATATCGGTCAAGTATCGGTCAAGTATCGGTCAAGTAACGGTCAAGTATCGGTCAAGTATCGGTCAAGTATCGGTCAAGTATCGGTCAAGTATCGGTCAAGTATCGGTGAACCGCCAAGTATTTCGACCGATAGGATTGTCGGTCGATACATCGGTCGACACTCGACCCACTCGAGTATCGACCGATACTCGGTCGAGTATCGACCGATATATCGACCGATACTTTCGGTCGATATATCGGTCGAGGCCCCCTATAAGATACATGATCCAGTTTCTAAAGAAACTATGGTGCTGCGTCGGTGGGAGTATTACAGGATAATTTGGTTTTATAGGGAGCTTTAGATTGGACTACGAGTACGAGATTGACTACGAGTACGACTTTTTAATTCTAGTTTTCAGGCTTCACATTATCACAACACATACCCATTTCATCCCATGAGCTACTCTCTCTACCTAAAACCAACATGAAGAAGGAGGGCTCTGGAAATGTCACTGGTTTGAAATTCGAAAGTCGTACTCGTACTGAAACTCGTACTCGTAGTCCAATCTAAAGCTCCCTAATATTTCGAGCGCTAGCCCTTCGTCGGGGCGAATCTACTGAGCCCGAGCAGTGGGTTTTGTTTTGGTAAATGGCAATGGAGGCAAGGGGAGAAGATTTTGAATTGAAAGAGAACTCTTTTTTCCAACTGAAGAAGGCACAAACCAACAGTAGATTCCCAGTCTATGGGTGGTGAGTGGTGGTGAGTGGTTAGTCCTCATCATCATGGCATAGCCAGAGCTGAGGATCTGGAACGGGGGGGCGGGGGGTCTTGATCCCGCATTCCCGCTCCTTTTTTACAAGAATCCCGCATCCCGCACAGTTTTTCATCACTATCCCGAATCCCGTTTTTCTTTTCCAGAAAAATACATTGAAGTCTAATTTCTACAAAAGCTAATAAATAGATTTTAGATTGGCCCTTTCAACTTATTTTTTTGAATTTATGCGTGTTTTTATAAGGTTCCTGCAAAAAAGAAATAGGCTTTGTGTACCTCAGACATATAAAAGGGCACGGTATGGCAATCGTGACCTCGGGGGTTTCTCCCCGGGGTTTCTCCGAGGCATTTATTCATTATTTATTCACCTAGTGATGCCAGTCATTTATTCTTAGCGATTTCTGCTAACCTAGTGAAGTTTTTTAAGTGCTTCGCGAAGTTGAACAGGTCGTTGTGTTCGTCGCCGCTTAGCGGAACAATTTTTCTTTGTGGATCGCCGAGGTTTTGACGCTAGAACTACAAGTATCGTCGGTGGCCACAGGATAACGAGACCATATTAAAACTCTTACTGTGGCAGAACTGGCATAACTGTTTGCCATATCAAGGGTTATCTACATGTAGCATTTAACAGGTTTAAGCTGTTGGAAAAATCCCTTCAAGACAATAAATGTGAACCTTTGAAGAGATTGAGCAACTTACCTTGTTATTGGAAATTAACAATGCATTTAACCCGGGGGGGGGGGGGCTCCGCCCCGAGGTCCAACCCCTCACCCTTTTATATACCATTTTGGCAGAAAAGGTACCCCTTTTATATACCATTTATTGAAGAACGGTACCCCTTTCACATACCTAATTTAGGAAGTCTTGTTCTCATTTTCAGGTAGTCCTCAATAAATAAACAGATACAGCCATAAGGGGCGTCTATTCGAAATACTGTAATTAAAGGCTTTCTTAAATACCTAAACCACCGATTTCGCTACCCTTTTATATACCTCAACTTGTGAAATCCCTACCCTTTTAAATACCTGAAGCCTGGTCAACTCTAAAACCATTCTGAGTGATCAAAAAGTTCCAGCCAACTGTGTATAGCTCACAAATAGTATCTCATGAAAGTTTTACCTAGTAGCTTTCAATTTAATGGTCACGCATTAAGATGGTGTTCAGCCACGTTGTACATCGTTATTTAAAAGTACTGCTCAGTACCTTTCCTGGTATCTTTCGTTAGTTAATGTTTACCACTCCAGCCCGCCGCACGCCGCCCACCGCCCGCGAGCCGCTTCCATGTCACGCTCACATTCACGTTCTCACACTTAGTTGTTTTGCATTCTTCCTCACGGATTTCCAAGGAAAAGAGAGACTACCCGCAGTCTACCCCGGTATAGCTTAGGGTTTCATAGAGAAACGAGAACCTGCAAGGGACCGCGTAGGCGGGTAAACACTGCCAACGTGGAGCTACTTAACAAAGTTTAATACGAGGAGGCTCCGCCCCGAGGTCCAACCCCTCACCCTTTTATATACCATTTTGACAGAAAAGGTACCCCTTTTATATACCTTTAATTGAAAAAAGGTACCCCTTTCACATACCTTCTTTAGAAAGTCTTGTTCTCAATTTCATGTAGTGCTTAATAAACAAACTGATAAAGCCGTAAGGGGCGTCTATTCGAAATATTATAATTCAAGGCCCTTTTAAATGCCTAAATGACCGATTTCCCTACCCTTTTATGTACCTCAACTTGTGAAATCCCTACCTTTTTATGTACCTGAAGCCTGAAAAAGGTACCCCTTTCGGGCGGAGCCTACCCGTATAGGCCATTATAGGGAGAACACCCCCCCCCCGGGGGGGGGGGCATGTAATTAACGCGAATTTCAAAAATTCGCGTTAATTTTATGTATCTTAATTTACCTCATTGTTAATTAAAATGACGTTAATTGAAAGCATCGTTATTTAAAGACACCTTTATTATAAGCAAAGTTACAATTCCTCTACGTCTCCGTCAGAGTCGGTTGACGCATCATCATTTAATATTAAGTTCAAAATGTCCTTAGGGTTAGGGTTATCCTGCAAGGCGAGAAGGGAAGGAAAATCATCTTGAATTGATGGAAAGCTGCAGGAATAACGGAGGCAGTAGAAAGCGCCAGGAAGGGGCGCATTCCAACCCTGGATCCATTCATGCCTTAGTATCTTATTTTTTTTTTGCCGGAAATAAAGAGTACATTTTGTTGTTGGACGTTGTTGTTTTCTAACGAAATGAGTGCGAAAAATATTAAATTCACGTCTTAATTATGCAACATACCGCACGGAAATTCGCGTTAATTAAATGTATGTAAACATAACTTTTGGAAAATTCGCGTTAATTTTATGACGCGTAAATTTTGTTCGCGTTATTAACATGCTTCGTTATATTCCTATAATAAGGTAGTCAATAGGCCACTTGCACTAAGAGGTCATGTGACATCGTTTTTATGAAAATGAAAGTTACATGATTTTGCCTCCGAAACACTATTCCCTACTTGCACAATACCATAATGCACCTCTTTAACCCCCCCAAAATTTTGCATACTCATTGTTTGCAATTTCTCCTGGGACATGAACATGTCCCAAGAGTAATCTAAAACAATGCCTATGCAAATTTTTGGGGGGTAAAAGAGGTGTATTATGGGATTTGTGCAAGTAGAGAATTAGTGGGTCATCTCTTAAACATAATAGTGAATTGGTTTTTCAAACCCGCACCATTTGCTCAAAATGAGTAAGTCCGTAGCTGGTCGCGTGGATTACCGTTTTTCGACACAAATTTTGCACTTAAACTTCAAGGAAAATGTTGAAAAGATGATGTGGTAACGTTTATAGCACATTCCAAAATTATCCGAAGAACAGCAAAAGCAATGCGAAGGGTCTATTACATCAGAGGAATGCTTTCGTCTTTTGAACAGCTTTGATGTAAATAAAACCCCTGGGAATGATGGCATTCCCATTGAATTCTACAAAACCTTCTGGGCAGTACTTAAGGATAGTTTTATTAAATGTGTTAACGAATGTTTTGAAAAAGGTGAGATGTCTAACTCTCAGAAACAAGCTGTCATCACTCTAATTGAAAAAAAAGGGAAAGATCGCTCACTTCTAGAAAATTGGCGCCCTATCTCTCTTGTAAATGTAGATACAAAAATTATGACTAAAGCAATTGCATGGAGGATAAAAACTGTTCTACCTGATATAATCCATCAAAATCAGACTGGATATGTAAAAGATTGTTTCATAGGAGAAACAATACGATCTATCTACGATATTATGGATTTCACTGCAACGGAAAATATCCCTGGCTTAATGATTTTTATCGATTTCCAGAAGGCTTTTGATAGTGTCGAATGGGGTTTTCTCATAAAATGTCTCGAGAATTTCAATTTTGGACCAGACTTCATTCGCTGGGTTAGAGTTTTCTACAAAGACATAAAAAGCTGTATCATAAACAACGGCTTAACTTCAAACTTCTTTCCACTTGAACGTGGCGTTCGACAAGGAGATCCTTTATCTCCGTACCTTTTTGTAATTGCGGTAGAAACGCTGGCAATCGCCATTCGGCAGAACCCAGATATTAAAGGTATTGTTATCGGAAAAGAGGAAACAAAAGTCCTGCAATATGCTGATGATACAACTGCAACATTAGCCGATGTCGATTCAGCAAAAGCACTCTTTAAACTTATGGAGATTTTTCAAAATATTTCTGGCCTGAATATTAATTCCTCAAAAACGGAAGGTATGTGGATCGGTTCACTTAGAGGAAAAAGGGAAGAACCATTTAGCATTAAGTGGCCGAAAACCCCGATCAAAGCTTTAGGAGTTTATTTTACATACGATCCGAAACTTCTAAAGGAGAAGAATTTTATTGAAAGGCTTGACAGTATCAAAAAGCTTATTAATATATGGTCCTCGAGAGGCCTATCTCTTTACGGAAAAGTAACAATAATCAAATCCTTCTTGATTTCGAAGTTTGTTTATATTTGCTCTATATTGCCAACACCAAAAGAAGTAGTAAGTGAACTGAATCGATTGCTTTTCAAGTTTCTGTGGAACGGTGTAGATAAAGTAACTCGTGTGTCTGCAATAAATGATTATGAGAGAGGTGGTTTAAAAATGATAGATGCTGATTGCATGATTACATCTTTGAGGTTAGGATGGCTACAGAGAGTATTTAATGATTCAAGTGCTACATGGAAGAGATATTTTCTTTATCTGTTAGAACACGTTGGGGGCATCTTCTTTCTCAGCTGTAACTATGATGTCAAAGATCTTAACCTACCCTCTCCATTCTACTACGAACTTCTGCAATGGTGGTCAGAATTTCGGGATACCTTTGCTGAAGAAAAAGATTATCAAAACATTATTTGGAACAATAAAGAAATAAGAATAGATAACAAACCGGTCTATTTCAAAAATTATCGCGAAGCAGGAATCACGTACACGCATGATCTTCTTTTTGACCGGGATATAAACGTCGCCTTTACTTATCTCTCGAACAAGATAAACAAAACCAATTTTCTTCAGTGGGCGGGTCTCCGACACTCTATACCCTCACAGCTAAAGTTCGCGAATGTACCACTATCAACCCTATCTCCCTCTTTTACATTTAAAAATAACACTTTCGATATAAGACAGAAAAGGTCAAAAGATTACTATTCTCTGCTTATTTCCAGAAAGGCTCAACACCCCAATATCACCGTCAAACTGCAGAGGGATTTTGATTTTACAATCGATCAAATCAATCAAATCTTCGTATTACCACATTCTGTTGCACTTGAATCCTACGTAAAAGCTTTTCAATATAAAGTTATAAACTCTATTCTTTATACAAATACCAAATTATGTAAAATTGGTTACAAAAGCAACGATTTGTGTACGTTTTGTAAAACTGAGTCGGAAACCTCAAATCATTTCTTTTATAACTGTTCCCACACGAGACAATTCTGGACAGATTTTGCATCATACTGGCACCTATTATCAAATCATCAAATCCACCTCTCCCTAAAAGATGTTTTATTTGGGATATTTTCGGGAAAATGCCCTTTACTTGATTTATTAAATTACTTCATAATTATTGGAAAATTGTTCTTGTGGGACTGCAGAAGAAGTCAAACCCTTCCCAAAATTGAGGGGTTTAAAGCCAAAATTAAAATTAAGTATGAAATAGAAAGTAAAATCACAAAACAAGAATATTTTAATAAAAAATGGATAATTAAACCTATACAATAGATATGTATTATTAGTACTATTATTATTTCAAATGTTAGTATTTCTAACGTCATCTTTGTGTGTGTCTAAAGACTTTAGAATACAAGATTGTAATATTGTAATATTGGAATGAAATGTAATTATTAACCTGGTAGTAAACTTATATTTATTAATTAATTAATTTTATTTCTTTATTTAATGTATTTTTAGTTTTAAAATGTGTGTAACTCTAGCTTTAATGTGCGTATATTAATGTTTCTTTTTTGTAATTGCAATAAAAATGAAAATTCTAAAAAAAAAAAAAAAAAAAAAAAAAAAAAAACGTTTATAGCACATCTGAACGTAACTATCAAACATTTTACAAGATATAAGCAAAATGTAGTTTTGGCCACCATGTTGCCCTCCAACATGACGGCCAATGTGTTGCTCCAGAAAATATCCATACCCCTCCCATGGAGGTTTTTTTGAATTGAACCCCCCACCCCTACGGAAATTCCATTTTAGTGTCATACTTTCATTCAAAAACTTTGGCTTTTGAAACCCCCCTTCCCCCTGGAATTTGGGGTGGGCATGAATATTTTCTGGAACTACACAATACAAATCATACTACTTTGTTGAAAAATCAAAGAACCATAAAATATCTCCCTTAAATGCATTTCCTCTCAAATTTCGGGTCGAAGATAATTTTTATGTGTTCTGTCAATTTTTGTCATTTTTGGCATCAGCAAGATTACAACTTGCTGTTTAAGGGAAGCATTGGTCACGTGACCTCTTAGTGCAAGAGGCCTATTGAACATGGAGTCAATAACTTGTATGCCACATGGACTTTTTTGGCATCTGGTTGAAACAAAATACTCTCTGAAAGTTTCAGTTAGATAACTATTAACCAGGCACGCTCTATAGTTTGGTTTGAAAGGAGACACCAGCGGCTTTGGCTGCTAGCACGTTTATTTGGGTCGTGACGATTTCCCGAATTCCCAAATAGGCAAAGAATCCTGCATCCCATGCCCAAATTTTGGCGAGTCCTACTTTCCTGGGAGCAGTCAAATCACGGATCCTGTCAAGGTATTTATCATTTTGGTAAAATCCCGGATCCCAAGATTACCCTTCCAGACCCTGATAGCTGTTAGGCAGAGATAGGACTAAGCCCTTTGCAGTCACCCCTTTACTGCCAAGGCAGGTGCAAAGCACCCCTTTAAGCACCAGCTCCACACCACACATATGGGAGCTGCTGGCTGGGAACCACACCGCAGTTTTCCCACTGTATGCACTGAGAAGGTGGATCAGCCTTAATTGCCAATCAGAGTGTCAGTAAATTTATTTAATAAACAATAACAGCAAGTGACACACTCGAACACCAACCCACAGTCTGACCAGGACGCTATGCATACACACAACCATATCACCCAAGCGGTGGCAGCCAGAATATAAGATCTTGATCTTTCTGCACTCTGAGTTGGAACTGGTACTAAATTTCTTCTCTATGGGGAAATTTGAAGCCCTCCTCAAATTTTAACACAAATGGAAGCCATTCCTGGCTGGAGACTGAACCTAGGTTAGCTGATGCCTTAGGCTTACCCCTAGGCCCCAGCGGCCTGCAATAGGGTATATGATTTTGGTACCCTATGAGCAGAGGTTCTTGTCTCTGGGAGTAGCTCCAAGTTGACATGATAGCTCAATTGGTAGAATGGTCAAGGTCAGGGTATATGATTTTGGTACCCTATGGGCAGAGGTTCTTGTCTCTGGGGGTAGCTCCAAGTTGACATGATAGCTCAATTGGTAGAACACTGCACCAGTATTGATCTTGATCTGCACCCCATTAGTCTTGAACTGCACCCCATTAGTGCAAATCAAGACCTTCAGCTAAGAAGGGGGGCCCTCCCCAAGTTCTGCTATTTTCATATTGTTTTCCACCGCCATTTCAACTATATGAACTTTCATATATTCACATGTAAAAGCAATCGGATAGGTTGTTCATTTTACCCTGCTATAGTTTTTTTTGTAGTATTTGAACACCTTTGAGCAAAGATGGCATACTTGACACTGGGTAGCGGCACAAAACTGGAACAATGAAGACACTATTACCACTTGAGGGCCTCAGTCACATTGGTAATTTTAGCAATCAAATACACATGAAATAAATAGATGGATACTCTAGAATTGATAATAATTATTAGCATTAAGTATTCATGATTTTAAGTATATTGTAATGCTGACAAGTAGATACTCAGTGTTTCAGCCAGAAAATTTTACTTGAGGGCCAAAGTGGCCCCTGAAGACTTGTTTTAGGGGCCAATTTTTTGAGAAAGGGGCTAATAGATAGTAATTCGTAAAAACTAGTCGCCAAATGCAAATGTCTGGCGGCCAGATACTAGTATGAAGGTCCGGTATGAAGGCCTCTTGCATGTCAAAAAGAAAAATACAAAGGCATACATGACGTAGTCAATGACCAAGGTTTTGCAATGCATTAAAGGGCGATTTCAATTTCGGTCCGCCATTTGGAAGTTTTTCGATGTGAGAGAATCAATACAGCACAGCAAAAGGATGGATTGACTTCTTTTCTTATGTTGAGTGTTTTAGAAGCGAAGATCTTTCCAGAACAACATAGGGTGTGCGTAAATAACCGTTATTGATCCTCAACATAAAGAAATGAAGTCGCGATTATGGCGACTAAACCAGAATTTTTGGTCACCAAGAAAGAAATGTTAGTTGCATTGTAAATTGTTAGTTCATTGGCGACCATATCGGTCGCAATTGTGAGCCCTGGGATGGCTATTAGAATACTACGCCTAGGTTAAGTCTGCATGTAGCCTTGTAAAAGTAAAGGGCTAAATTAGCCCTTTCTCCATTTTTCTGGGGGCCTTCTCTGAATGCAACGCGGGATTCACACAGTGGCGCGGTCTGGCGGAAACACTGGATACTAGCGACTACAATGAAAACTACTGGATTTTTCCAGTAATTGTGTAGTCCAATAAACTTAATATTATCATTATCACCATCTATCAAAGAAAACTTTGTAAAACATAAACTTATTCATGATACAGGCCAGTTATGAAAGTGTGTGAAAGGGGTAGCTTTTCTGTCAAAATGGTATACAACAGTAAATGCTTGACCCTCGGGCCAAAGCCTCCCTGTATTAAACTTTGTGGAGTACCCCCCTTGTCTTAAGTGTCTGTAGTGTGAGGCAATTTGGAATATTTTCCTGGACAGGATCTCCAAAAAAATAAAAGTTGCTAGAAAGTACCTATTTATTTACTTGATTAGAGGGAGAAACACAACAACTTTGGCTGAGGCTGAGAGAAATTTCCATCAAGTTTTGCCATCTTTTCATTTCATTCTTTTAATTGTTATTATTATATGGCAAGGCAAAACTGAGCATTCTGATTGGTTCTTTCTTGGTCAGGATTTTGCCATATGGACCATTTCCATGGAGACAGTCATCGGCTGCGTATTTTTTTGTTTTCAAAAGCCAGCAAATTCAAAACAAGCATGACCCAAGTGCCACATAATAAACTACTTACTAACCTTGCCAGCTTGAGCTGTACTGGGGAATGTTGGCCCTCGGTCCTTGTTGCATGGACCTCGCTGCACTTGGTCCATCCTGCCATGACCTCAGGCCAATATTCCCCAGTACGGCCCTCGTGCTTGTTTAGTAAGAGGTTATTATTATTTTTATCATTGTTATTATTACTATCATTATTAGTATTACTATTATTATCATTATGACTATGACTATGACTGTTTATGTCTATGTCTATGTCTATGTCTATGACTATGACTATGACTATCGTTATCATTATCATTATCATTATCATTATCATTATCATTATCATTATTATTGTTACTACTACTTTGACTACAGTTTAGGAGAACTTATTGTGACTAAAGCTCACAAGCTGACCCCAAGCGAGAAAAATGGATTTGAAAAACAAATACACACGCTTTAAGCATTCTTAGGAGGTTTGAAATTAACTTTGTCAAGAATGCTTGAGAATTCAATATAATCAGTAATTGAACTTATCTCTGATTGCCCAGGCAAGGAAAATAAGCCTCAGTAGTTTTCTTAGTTGATAAGGTATGAACATTGCACACTAGCCTGCAAACAGGCTCTCCGTATGGGTTAATTATTCTGAGATTTGCTTTCGAACGGCGCGCGGGCGGGCGAGGGAGAGCCTGCAATGGTCCTTGTATGCTTTGAGTATTTACATTCAGATTCTGAACGTAAATTGCTGATTGGCTAATTTGACTTGACACATGTCAAATACTACCATTTGCATTCAACCGTGAAGCATGAATGTTTTTTTCGCACATGTTTATTTTTCAAACAAAGCTTGGTGTCATGCGACTTCAGCAAGATGGAAGCGCTAAAAGTAAACAAATTTGGCCGATCCTATCGCACTGGAACACAGGTGGCTCGAGCTTTCGTTGTCAGAGGAGTTATATTTTTTACAATGCGAACGATCAGCTTTGTGAAATGTGACAAAGTTACTGCCGTCATCTACTATTACACAACGACCGAGTTTCATTACCCAAAACGTGACACTCCCCTTTCAGAATATGGAGGTGTTAACATTGAGGTCAGTTATTGTTAGTACACAAATATCAAAATTTCGGCTAAAAGAAGGGCTAAAATGTCTATTAACGTTTTTACCCATACATAACATCCATACGCTGAGTCACGTTTCGCGTAATGAAACTCGGTTGTTATGTAATAGTAGATGATGCAAGTTGAAAGTCATCCCTTCAAAGCATGGCACAATTTCAACAGGGAACACTTTTATAAATCGAGCGGTTTTCTTCCAGCTTTTTGTCGAAACGTTTTCTTCTGAGTTTCTGGATTTGAGTTCATAGTAAAAAACAAGCGCACGTGTATTAAAAGTTTCATTTTTGACAGCCGTCCGACAAGGTCATTTCCGCTTTCGTTGTGATTGGTTCATTTCAATTTGATAACTTGACAGGTCAGTCAAGCGAGAGGGAGGCAGAATTCAAATCGTACAAGAACCATTGCAGGCTCTCCCTCTCTCGCCCACCCGCGTACCATTCGAAAGCAAATCTCGGAATAACCCATACGGAGAGCCTGTTTGCAGGCTAATTGCAAACCAATTGGGTAAGTAATACATGTAATTTAGTGGGGGCAACTGAACACTGAAATGTACTGGCCCAATGGGCAACTGGATTACAAACTTTTTTCTTGCCCTGAACTTTGAGTGGAAGTGAAAACTCAGTAACCATAATAATTGTAAAAGAAAAAGTCAAGTGCATAAACTTAATAGATGCTGCTGTATTTACTAAATTAATGCTGCCCATAAAAAGGCGGAGAAATGACAGAACTCAAGATGATTCACCAAAATAAAGAGGAAAATAAAAAAAAAGTTCAAGGCAGAACCTTAATAATATATTATTTGAATGCATTTGTTGTATTTGATCTTTGTTATAACACAAATGGAATCAGAGCTTTACGAGACTTTGGATAATCCTCAAACTTCTGAAGATACCAACTGCAAAAGAAAATATCCAAAAATCACTTTGTATACTCAAAGAAAGGAAATACCGATAATGATGCATTGACACCCAACTACCTTCATTCCCCAAAAAGATTAAAAATATTACCCTTAAT